>NMRB01001339.1:4648-75280 GCA_002633025.1 Notospermus geniculatus
CTCAGCGTCCCGTGCGTCGGATGCTGTTTTTGTCGATTTTCGCTATGCAATCATGGTTTATTGCAAGAGCCACCCACTCTGGGATTAAAGGTGTAAGTTTTTTCACTTTCGCCAACGATAGCCGCAAAACCCTTTGGATACGGCGTTGCCGTAGTGGAGTCAAATGGTGTCCTACGTCTGGGTCGCACCAGCACAGAAAAAGTACGTGTGACGTCACAACCTAGCCCTAGCGGCCGAAATCGTAAGTACGTTTGAAAAGCAGCGGGAAAATTGGGTGGTCGCCCAGCTGCGATAAAACAACGTTATATCTTTTGAATAACGCGGAAAATAATGTAATTGAAACTGGTGACGTTTTTGGTGGTTTTATATCAACCTGATTTATTCCAATAGGTTTAATGCGAATCGGCATCCGTTTCAGGTCTGCTTTAATGCCATTCAATGGTCGCTGACAGCTGAGTTGGTCAAAATGGGCCATGGGCACAAAAGATTAGCCTAAAGCTGCGTCTGATAGGATGTGTTTGGTTGTGTTACATCATGCTTGGACAATGGATAAAAATTAGCATTTGCTTCCAAGCAAATACTTCAAGCAGGAGCAGCATTTGCTGAAAGGAAAAGATTGTGCTTGTTTTCGTATGAATAAACTGGACATTCTACTGCCAATGCTTTGCGCGATTTGTTAAATATCCGATTCCGAGGCCAGGGGATGTCGAGTGAATATATATAACTATTAGTTACGCAAACATTCTGTAGAGGGCAGCACCTGTAAAAGCAGCTTCGGGCACGCGGTAGGGTAGGGTCAGGCATGCAGGGTATCGTTCAGGGTAGGGTCAGATTTGCCTACCCCCCCCCAGCCCCCCCGGACTAGGGGGTCGCGGGTAGAGGTAGGGGTAGGGGTAGGGTGATGGTTAGGGTTAGGGGTAGGGGTAGGGGTAGGGGTAGGGGGTAGGGGTATATTATACATTTACTGCTTGTACGGATAATACACCAAAAATTTCCTGGGTCGACCAGCTGGCCCGCTGGCTCAGTGGGTAGAGCGTGCGGCCGTGACGCAGGCGATCCGTGTTCGATACCCGCCGGAGGCTATCGACTTTTTCACGCGTAATTCTCTTTGATTCTTTTTGCTGAAATTTTCTAAGTCCATTTGCCCGTGGACATCCCTCCGACGATGTTTCGAAGATTTACCCATTCGCATGCTTTGCTGGGAAGTTTCAAGGAAGTACTTGAAGGTCACATCCCGATGTCGTTTTTCCTATGAATGGTCTGCGTTGTGAACCTGATGGTGGTCTATTTCATCGTGTGGTTTTGGCATTGTTCGGTGGGGTCAAGCGGGTTATGTTTTGACTGCGCTGAGGACCCTTTTTGCGTATCGTGTGCACAACTGGGATTCTCACATTTTGATCGACTGCTGGCTGAAAGATGTCCGCGGAAATAAAGTTTTTTCTGATTAATAAACGTTTTTTCTGCAACATAAAGTCATTTCCCCAGAATTTTGGGACGAGGAAATTAAAGTTTTTTCGCGGAGTTAGATTTTTCGCCGAATTTAAAATTCCGTGTGATAAACTCGGAGAAAAATAAGGCAAAGGGTAAGAACAGGAAATTGACCAATCAATCGGAAGAAGTGGGAACAGAGGCTGTTGTCGTTGATAAAGACCATTTGCTTAAATTTCCAAGCCACGTCTGGGGCAACCTTGAAAATTCGAAGGATTTCCTACCTAGTAAAAAGCATATGCTCTACTTTATTCATACGGACAAAAGGATTTATTTAATTTCGAAGCAAACACAAGATGCTAAAAAGCATTTGCTTTATATGAAGGAAAACCTAAATTTTCCTAGCATTTCCTACAGTTTTATTCATACAGGTACAAGTAAATGCTTAAAAATCGGTAGTTAAAGCAAATGCTAGTTTTTATTCATATGACTCATTGAATGGCCACGACGTCATGTGGAGGAAGTAGTAGGTCACCATCTTTATTGGAAATGTTTACAGCAGCGGCGATTATCATTTGCAGTTGTCTTGTAAATGTATCTTCGGCCGCTTCTTTCGCAGCTAACATTGATGTTGCAGAATGCAGGACTAAAATCACTCAGATTTTTGCCCTTAGGTATATGTAAGCATGTACTGCTTCCCGGCAAACAGCATTCGCTACAGCATTGCGAGTTACAAAAACAGGTCGAATTACTGGGAATGCAATCTCTGAAAAAAAAAGAAAGACAATTTGATATCCCCAGACGTATCCAGTGAATTAAGCCGCTCTCACACGTGTATCGCAGGCCGGAGTGGACACAATTCATATTTAATGTCCACATTAATTCCGATTTTATATCCACATTAAATCAAGAATTTATACCCACACTAAATCAACCAATTGCAGCTGAGTTTTTAATGTGGATATAAAATCGCACTACTTATTTAATGTCCATATAAATTTGTATTTTATGTCCCCATTAAATCGCGAATTAATATGATGATGGACATAAAATCAACCAATCACGGATAAGGACTTTTGGACGGATGTGAGTGTTCTCGATCGCTTCCGTCCACAATTCCATCGCTTCCGTTCAAAATTCCGCAACGGAATTGTGGACGGAAGCGATCGAGAACACTCACATCCGTCCAAAAGTCCTTAGCCGTGATTGGTCGATTTTATGTGGATATTAATTCGCGATTTAATGGGGACATAAAATACAAATTTATATGGACATTAAATAAGTAGTGCGATTTTATATCCACATTAAAAACTCAGCTGCAATTGGTTGATTTAGTGTGGATATACATGTAAATTCTTGATTTAATGTGGATATAAAATCGGAATTTATGTGGACATTAAATATGAATTGTGTCCACTCCGGCCTGCGATACACGTGCAACAGTTGGCCTGCGATTGTATTTTTTTACCTTACGCAAACAATCGCAGGAATTATCGCAGATTTGCTGCAGAAATGTCGCAGAAGTATCGCAGAATTGTCGTACATGTAAACCTAACGATAATCAGCGTTTTTTCGCGTTCACTTGCGGTTGTTTGCGACAATCTAGGGAGGTTTCGCAAGCGCCCGGTTAGGCCGATACACGACGTTTATCTATTGTTTGGGTAAACCCACACAATAGACAAAATGGCACGCCTTGCCATGACGCATCGTACAAGTATCAGGGTGGCATAAAGCCTAGTTCAATACTTCGACGCACGACCATCGGCCTCCGCCGCGCGATCAAAATCTGGACGCCGACTTCGCGGAGTTGATTCACAGTCTAGCGTACTCAGCGACGGCGACGCGTTACGAAAGAATTGCAGTCGCGCGTTCGGACGCCGACCAAATCGCCCAACGGCGTCGGCATCGAACGCAAGGTTGCGTTCGATGCAGTCGCCAGCGATGATCGTGCGTCGAAGTATGAACACACTTCGACGCAAGATCATCGGAGTCCGACGCGCGATCAAAATCTGGACGCCGACTTCGCGGAGTTGATTCATATTCCAGCATACTTACCAAATCGCGCCACGGGGTCGGCGTCGAACGCAAGGTCGCGCGTCAGTCGCCAGCGACGGTCGTGCGTCGAAATATGAACTAGGCTTGAGTTGGCCGGTTTGAAGATTTTTTCTCTCACCTTGTCGTTCCTACCCTAACACTCCCACTAAACCTGAGGAGGACGTCCTTTCTTGGATATGACTCCACGGTAATCACCATTAGGAAGGCGACGAGGAAGAGCTGAGACATTTTCATGGCTGTATCTGAAAAAGAAGTTTACAGTGGCCCATAGAGCTCATTGAAGAAAAAGTTTTGCATTTGCATTTTTTTCCGAGGTTTGATTATTTTTCTTGGGGGTTTGGAAAATCTTTAGAATTTCTCACCGCGGTGAAAACGTTTCCACCTCGGTGAAAACATTCCCACCGCGGTGAAAATGATTTTCACCGTGGCGAGAATGTTTCCACCGCGGTGAAAACCTCACCGAATTTCCACCATGGTGAAAACTTTTCCACCGCGGTGAAAATCATTCTCACCTTTCACCGCGGTGGGAATGTTTTCACCGTGGTGGAAACGTTTTCACCGCGGTGAGAACTTCTAAAGATTTTACAAACTCGATTAGTTTAGAGTTGTAATCTAATCGCAACTGTCGCAGTGCTCGGAAAGTCCCAGGAAATGTGGCAGCCAGCAATAGGCCATGTCAGGCGTGGTCAAGCCGGTGACAGACTGACGCGTACGCGGTGCGTCCTGCAGGCGTTCCGCCAATCAGATTCGTCGGTAGGTGTTTCGGTCCGTTTTACCGCCTGCCTGATTGGTTGAACGCTTACGCGCCAGCCTCTCACCGCCTTAAAGGTCTCGGGCCACTTGTGCGTTTTACGCTGCGTGATGCGTCAAATCTTTTGTTATTTTCCGCCGTTCTGCTTCCTAACAAAAGATTTGACGCATCACGCAGCGCAAAACGCACACGTGGCCCGAGACCTTAAAGGCCCGTTTCCACAGAAGCGGTAGCGTGAGCGTTTTGACGCTTCGCCCATTGTTTGGAAGCAGAGCGGCGGAAAATAACAAAAGATTTGACGCATCACGCAGCGTGAAACGCGTCTGTGGAAACGAGCCTTTATAGACCGGTCCGCGCTGCCGACATGAGCGTGCTGTTCGAGGAACTGCCAGTTGCTCCGAGTTCCTCTCAATCGCTGAAATGTCGACCTGCGCGTGGTGGTTTTTTCCTCTGCGACGGATCCGTCGAGTTGCTTCAAGACGCAATGTCGACCTGAGCCAGGCGCAAAACTTTGGGAATAGAAGGCCGTGAAGCATTTACTTACCGGTCGTGTGTATGTGTATTATGAAATCGAGTAGATGTTAGTTGGAATCTTAGCTGAAGGAAACCACTTTTCAAATCTACCGTGTTCTCCTGATCCGTGCACACAGGGCAGTTTGAGGGATACAACTGATATGCAACAACGACGGTATCCAATTATTGTCGAAAACATCTCATTAATTTGTGAAACGTCACTGTTGAGGGCCTAATTGATAGCAATTCACTTATCGATAACACGTTCTTTAGGAGCTGGAGATAACTCTTCAGTGATCGGTATTGAAAATTGATACGTATAGGCCTATTACTTGCATACCGAATGTGTTGGCCTGCCAATATAAGCTTACAATGAAAGCCTATGGAAGTCAGAACAAAATCCGTTCAATAGATCGATAAGATATGTAAAGTTGTCTCCGAATTTCGCAAATTTTCCACCCCAACGGGGGTCTTCCTCAGACACTTCCTAGTAGAGACCCCAGAAGTTAATGAGTTCGATCTTATGCCACAATCACACTGAGCTAGTTCTCAGTACGTTCTTGGAAATGTTGCCGAACGGGCTCAAACTGTGTGCGAACGGAATGGACGTAGTGGCAACTTTTTACAGTCTTTTTACGAACTCCTTGGACGGGATGGGTGCTCCAGAACATCGAGGCATTATTTGGCCAAGGATTACACGTTCTAGCCCTTTTTACTATTTTTTAGGACGAGGCAGGGCGTTCTGAGAACCACTTCAGTGTGACAGGCCCTTTAATAGTTACAAAAAAGAAACCCTTATCCAATAGGGAACCCGCATGACTGCAGATGGCGCAGTCAGTATAAGACCCAAATGACGTACTGACGTCACTTTTTTCGCTGTTGACGTCACGTCGTCAAAGCAGGTGTACATTTTTCTACACAATTTTCCGTGGAAATTTCCCCCAAAGACGTTGTCAGTATTGGCATCCTGTGGCATTTCTGACGAAACAAAGCAGTGATATATGGAGAACTTTGAACATGAAACAGGGCAGTGTAATTTAAACAAAATTGAACCAAAGAGAGTGGTTTATTTTGGGGCAAGAAGTAAATGGAAATACTGTTAGAAAATAGGACTTCCGGGTCTTACACTGACAGCGCCACGTCGTGGTGTAGTTCTGCGGGTTCCTCATTATTGTCGAACATCTCATCAATTTGTGAAACTGTTGAGGGCCTAATTGATAGCAATTCACTTATCGATGACACGTTCTTTCGGAGCTGGAGATCACTCACCAGACTCGCATTTCAGCGGATCGGTATTGAAAATTGATATGTATATTACATGTACATGTACTTACATACCGAATGTGTTGGCCTGCCAATATAAGCTTACAATGAAAGCCTATGGAAGCCAGAACAGAATCCGTTCAATAGATCGATAAGATAAATAAAGTCGCAAATTTTCCACCCCAACGGGGGTCTTCCTCAGACACTTCCTAGTAGCTTGGAGGAATTAATTCCTCCAAGCTAGTAGAGACTCCAAAAGTGAATCAGCTCGATAGTAGTTACAAAAAAGAAACCCTGAAAAAACAGGGAGGGTGAAAAGTTAAGGTTGACTAAAGGAGTTGAATGGAAAGGCCCCATTGTTTTCAACGTCGCAGTGCATGCGTTCTTGTGAAAAAACTGAGTTGTTGCCCAGCGCCTCCTTTTAGCACGCCGGTTCCCCATTTGTCCCCGGACAACTGGTCCCCAGACAATTCGTCCCGTAGGACATTTCGTCCCCCCCCGGGCGGATAAAAGTGGTGCCGAATCTAGTACATTTCCACCGGATATTTTCCCCTGGATTTTGCCCCCCCCCGGACATTTAGCCCCGTCGGACTTCTATCCGGAGGGGGGTAGACATCCTGGTGGAGATAGCAATTCACTTATCGATGACACGTTCTTTCGGAGCTGGAGATCACTCACCAGACTCGCATTTCAGCGGATCGGTATTGAAAATTGATACGTATATTACATGTACATGTACTTACATACCGAATGTGTTGGCCTGCCAGTATAAGCTTACAATGAAAGCCTATGGAAGTCAGAACAGAATCCGTTCAATAGATCGATAAGATAAATAAAGTCGCAAATTTTCCACCCCAACGGGGGGTCTTCCTCAGACACTTCCTAGTACATGTAGCTTGGAGGAATTAATTCCTCCAAGCTAGTAGAGACCCCAGAAGTGAATGAGCTCGATAGTAGTTACAAAAAAGAAACCCTGAAAAAACAGAAAGGGTGAAAAGTTAAGGTTGAATGGAAAGGCCCCACTGTTTTCAACGTCGCAGCGCATGCGTTCTTGTGAAAAAACTGAGTTGTTCCCCAGCGCCTCCTTTTAGCACGCCGGTTCCCCATTTGTCCCCGGACAACTGGTCCCCAGACAAAATTCGTCCCGTAGGACATTTCATCCCCCCCGGGCGGATAAAAGTGGTGCCGAATCTAGTACATTTCCACCGGATATTTACCCCTGGATTTTGCACACCCCCCCCCGTCGGACTTCTGTCCGGAGGGGGGTAGACATCCTGGGGGGGGGGGGCAGAAGTCCGGGGATAGATGTCCGGCGCAAATGTCGGGGGAGTGTCCTGATACCAGTGGTGCCATAGGGAGTAGGCCTAATCCACGAAGTAGGCTAGGCCTACTGTCGGAAGTAGGCTGATCCCGCAATAGATTTTGGCTAAGCGGTTTTTCAGCTGAAAGCCTTCGAAGTGAGCACAAACATAGTGGTCATACATGGGTAAATGTCCGGGGGGGGGGGGCAAAAACCCAGGGACAAATCCGGCGGGAAATTGTCCTGATAGCGCCCATGCCATGCAACGATGTGGCGATGAGACGATGGCCGAAGACAGGTGTAAGGTACTTCGCGGCTCACACGGAATTGGTGGGGTAGGTTTACCGGCGCAATACAAAACAATGCCAACATTCCAGGAGTGGGCGTAGCAGAAAATAATCGATTAAATTGCACCAGGTCATCCGAAATGGACTGAAATCTGCAGGAAAATGGGAGGTGCGGCCGAAAGATGAGCACTATCCCGTGGTACGGAAAAGAAAATCACGGCATTAAGGTTGGTTCATACTTTACGCATTGCGCGTTGCACTAAGAGGTCGGCGCAAATGTACGCATTGCGTTTCCGGTGTAGGCCCCCTAACGTTTTTCAGTGAGACCCGTGAGCCAGTGTGTATATTACAATAGATTGACGGAATAAGCGGCGACTTGA
This sequence comes from Notospermus geniculatus, assembly GCA_002633025.1. Taxonomy (NCBI): domain Eukaryota; kingdom Metazoa; phylum Nemertea; class Pilidiophora; order Heteronemertea; family Lineidae; genus Notospermus; species Notospermus geniculatus. The sequence continues at coordinate 12,626 of NMRB01001339.1, forward strand.
CAATGGGCGACACACAGAGAAACAGCGAGTTCGTTTCCCAGTGTGTTCCGAACAATGGGAATCACACAGAAAAACGGCCACACTGAAAAACGTTACACCGGCATCGCCGTTCATGCTCAACTGGCATTGGGCGTCGACCCATCGGCCGACTCGAAGCCGAGTCTGTCGTCATGCAACTCGCCTCCGTTTATCAATAGGAGCAGTCAGCCGCGCATATTGCCAACAGATGGCAGCAAAGTTCTACCCGACAAATGTACAGGAAAATCTACGTGATTGCTGCTCGATCGATAATGACTGGGTCCGCTATATGCATTGAATTGGGCAGTAGTGACGCCTATCGGTCAACTCGCTGCCAGCTCCTATTCATACTTCACGTGCTACCGGTGCGGAGCCTCATTTTGCGCAATGGATCATTCGACAGACGAGGAACGCAACGCGCAAAAAGCTTCGAATGGATTCGTTGACGGAATGTACGCGCGCAACAACTAAAGCCCCAGTCACATATCCACTCCGGGGCCCGTACGGCGAGTAAAAACAGGACATTTTGGCCAATTTCTACGGTGCCCAGTTTGATCCAGCCTACTTTCCGCCTATCTATTGAGGCGATTTCGGCATGATATCTTATGATCCGAGTTTCAGTCTCTAAAATCCGCAGCAAGCCGCTGGGTGGGGAAAATCGTACGGGGCCCGCTGCATTTGTGACCTAGGCTTAACCGGGTGAAATGTGATTAGGGAGTTCAGTGGGCTCACTGCGATCTCCAGACTTGATTCGTAAAAAATCTATCAAATGGACTTCAGCGTTGTCGTATCCGGAAAACTAGGGGCAAACGGAGCGGAAACGGATCGGATCCGTGTGCCAATGAACCTTGCTTAAAGCTGACATCTTTGCATTACGCCAGCGCTTCGGCTGAATAAAAAAATACCTACCGCGCCACAGCGCGTGGCGCGGCAGGTAGATGAAGTTCAAACGTCCAGGTCCTTCATCGAACACCTCTCTCAGACCACCATTACCCCAAATACCTCCTAGGTGTCGCTGTCATTCGCATGAAAGCCGTCGAGCTGGAAGGATGGCGAGTTCTCCACAGGTCAGTACAAGTACAGTGCTGTACGCATACATAGACAATAGGGCCAAGCCTATACAATGTACATGTACATGTACATCCAACTACAGGCAGCTATTGACGAAGCACTGGCAAAAAGTATACCTAAAACACTCCCTAACAACAGAAAACACAAAAAAATCATGATATATCAAAACGGATGATATTCCAACTTACCTGCATAACGTGAATCACTTTGTAAACTCCGAAAGGCAGATAAAATCCATTTTACCTGCCATTCTCACCAAATTCCTAACCCATCCGCCATTTTGGTTCCATTGACCAACGCCCTGAGTGCATGACCCCGTATGCAGGACACGAAATAGACATAATCTGACCGCATCTATTTCGGGTTCAATAAAAGGCATCAGGCCTACATGTTGACAGATTATGTCTATTTCGTGTCCTGGATACGGGGTCGTGCACTCAGGGCGTTGGTCAATGGAACCAAAATGGCGGATGGGTAAGGAATTTGGTGAGAATGGCAGGTAAAATCGATTTTATCTGCCCTTTCGGAGTTTACAAAGTGATTCACGTTATGCAGGTAAGTTGGAATATCATCCGTTTTGATATATCATGATTTTTTGTGTGTTTTCTGTTGTTAGGGAGTGTTTTAGGTCTACTTTTTGCCAGTGCTTCGTCAATAGCTTCCTGTAGTTGGATGTACATGTACATTATATAGGCTTGGCCCTATTATCTATGTATTCCCACATCACACTGTACTTGTACTGACCTGTGGAGAACTCGCCATCCTTCCAGCTCGACGGCTTTCACGTGAATGACAGCGACACCTAGGAGGTATTTGGGGTAATGGTGGTCTGAGAGAGGTGTTCGATGAAGGACCTGGGCGTTTGAACTTCATCTACCTGCCGCGCCACGCGCTGTGGCGCGGTAGGTATTTTTTATTCAGCCGAAGCGCTGGCGTAATGCAAAGATGTCAGCTTTAATTGGCCTTTCAGCTAGGCGCACATGGACGGCAAATCTCAATGCGGTAGGGGTGTTTTTAAAGTCGACTCAACGCTGCTGGACTCGTCATTCAGCCGGGTCAGCCGACTTTAAAAACATCCCTACCGCACTGAGATTTGCCGTCCATGTGCGCCTAGCTTAAGGCTAGGCGCACACGTCCGGTAAAAATGGTGCGATTTGCCGTCCGGCAGGGGTGCTTTTAAAATCGACTGGCCCGAATAAATGACGAGTCGACAGCGTTGGGGCAGTCAACTTTAAAAACACCCCTGCCGGACGGCAAATCGCACCATTTTATCGGTGTGCGGCAAATCTCGATGCGGTAGGGGTGTTTTTAAAGTTGACTGACCCAGCGCTGTCAACTCGTCATTTATCCGGGTTAGTCGACTTTAAAAACACCCCTGCCGCATCGAGATTTGCCGCACATGTGCGCCTGGCTTTAAGCCTAGGTCACAAATGCACCGGGCCCCGTACGATTTTCCCCACCCAGCGGCTTGCTGCGGATTTTAGAGACTGAAACTCGGATCTAAGATGAATCATGCCGAAATCGCCTCAATAGATAGGCGAAAGTAGGCTGGATCAAACGGGGCACCGTAGAAATTGGCCAAAATGTCTGTTTTTACGTACGGGCCCCGGAGTGGATATGTGACTGGGGCTTTAGACAGCAGGAATCGGCTGAAATCCGTACCTCAGCGGTCCGGTGCCAACTGCGGATTTTTTTATCTGATTCTTTTGAAATTGCCATATTGGCAGTGAACGGGTTAAAGAAATCGCATATTGAAATCATCGACGTCGGAATTAATGCTGTTGGCATCAAAATTATCCACGAATGGCAACCTTCGAATTGGTGATTATGCACCTGAACATCGTTTATTTCCATCAATAAAACGCGAACGTGGCGATTAACTCGTCTTGTCATTAACCATGCTTTATCTTTTAGTTGCCGTCAAGAAACAAAAAAAAGTTTGGTTTATCGTCTGATATCAACAACGGTAGAGGTGTCATTCGACTTATCACACTTTAACCCAGTGTAATAGAATCTAATGTCCTCCGGTATAGGATGTCCCCCAACAATACATTTACGGATTAAGGGGCAGCAGTGGTTATCACGTCCGCTTAAGCCCCTGTCACATATCCACTCCGGGGCGCGAACTTTTTTTTCCTAACCGATATATCCATTACGACCAATTTTTTTTTCCTAACCAGTATAGCAAAACCTAATCCTAATCCTAATCTGAACCCTAATCCTAATACTACTCCCAAAACTAACCCTGACCCTAACCCTAACCCTTACCCTTACCCAATCATTAACCTTCTATTCACTTCGTTAAGTTCGTTTCGTAATGCCGAATGGATATACTGGTTAGGAATCTATACTGGTTAGGAAAAAAAAATCCGCCTCCGGGGCCCGTACGGCGAGTAAAAACAGACATTTTGGCCAATTTCGTACGGTGCCCGGCCGGCTCCCTTAAAGCAATGTACGCAAGCTCTACAGTATTGCACACCGATAGTTCCTCTATTTCTCATATGGTGGCAGCACTACAGTTTATGAATGAAATTCCAAGTAGGTCATCTCATTATAATACTACGGAATTTACTATGACCAATCAGCATCGAGGAGAGTGACATGAGTGACAGCTGCCGAGACGGCGACGATTCGATGAATCATCCGCCAAAACATGCGAAGGATGGTGTTGGCCGGGGTTAACGACGTTCAGGAGGTACACTGCTAAGTCCTCATCAACGCTACAACAATTTTCTGTCTTCACACGCCGCCATCTCTGGCTAAACTTGCAGCATTGACGCGGAATTCTCTGGTGGACCTCCTCACACTTCGGCTTTTTCGGCGCCATGTTTGTTGTTAGTCTATCGATCTCGTTCTGGGAAATCCCCGTAAGATTTTGAAATTTTTCCGGCAGTAAACATTTATGTCGCCCAAATTCATTGAAATAATATTAATAAAAGATTTTTCATGAACGTTTTATTGTATAAAACGTCGACCATACCGTAATTTGGTGGTTCAAAGATGCTAGAAATCACACGAGATCAGTTTCAAGAATCCCGCCAGCTATGAATGAAATTGGGGACCTATCGCGGGTCGTGATAGTTGAACCAGATTTCATTTTCATCCTCGCGCGTACATCGGTTTAAGCAAGGTTCATTGGCACACGGATCCGATCCATTTCCAGTCCGTTTGCCCCTAGTTTTCCGGATACGACAACGCTGAAGTCCATTTGATAGATTTTTTGCGGACATGAATCGGACCAATTCCGTGTGCCAATGAACCTTGCTTTAAGCCAGCGCACATTTGCGACAAAACTCAATGCGTTTTAGGGGTTTCTGTTAAAATCGACTGACCTGGCTGAATGACGAGTCGACAGCGTTGGGTCAGTCGACTTTAAAAACACCCCTAACGCATTGAGTTTTGCCGCAAATGTGCGCTAGGCTTTACGGTTCCCACGGTCACCGGGACATTTTTCACCAGACGTACGGGCGCCGCGGTGCTGAGCTGGCTGCTCCCAAATTCTCCCGGCGTTTTCATCTGACCTGTGGCCGTAGAAAGCCCGTAGTGGCATGCGCAGGCAAGCCTAAAAACGGAGAGAGATGTATTTTTATCGATCAGTGTTTCCCCATTGTCATACCGCGGTTTATTCCATTTTTTACACGCCCTGTATAGCGCTTCAAGCTTCACCCTCAGATGAGGCTTGGTGGCCCAATGGTTATCACGTCCGTTTAGCAAGCGGCAGGTAAGCCCTGGTGCCTTGTACCTTGTGCCTTTGCAAAGGCAAGTAAAAGACCCCCGTCCAAGTGAGGAACATGAGGAGCTTGAGATGCCAATAATGCTATGACTTCGGCCCTGGCGGAAAAATCTAATACAAATACAAATACCCTCCGATCCACGCCCACCTGATTCACCAGGAAACTGAAGTACGAATGTAGCCTACATTGTATCTCTTCTTGTTATCGTGCATTGTTTGTATCTTTCACCAGGCGCTATCCCAAGTATTTGATTACTGCCCCTTTACACTGCGCACACATCGCCAACAAAATCGAACATCGTCAGCTGGGAACGAAGCAGCTCATCAGGCAGCGTGGCCATTAGCTGCGCAAGCACTTGGAACGGGTAACGGATATCTGATTGGCTGATTGCGTGACGTCACACATGGAGAACATTTATGGGATTATACTCAAAACTGACTGAACAATCGACCATTCCTACTCGGAGCGTCAACAGGGCCAAGACCAAGGGAGGTAGTACCCGCATCGTCACGTTATTTGGACTTACAAGTCATTTAAGGTAGGACGATTCTTTAAAACCACTTTTTTCTTTGTATGGTGCGACTTTCTTATCAGTGGGCCTGTTTCAAAAAGTGTTCCGTCCGACACCAGAAAATTTTCACCATTCTTTTGTCTACTGGTGAAAGGCTGTTTCTTGAAACTAGACAATATTCATGGCAGACCTAGGTATCATGGAGCTAAATTATGGCATGCAAACTAATTGATCTATTAACCCTTTAAAGTCCAGCAGAAAGTAATTTTGGAGTCGGACGGAACGATAAATTTTGCTGGTAAGCTCAATATTTTTTGATACCCTCCTTCAAATGAGTGTACACTGTACATCCCTGATGGAGAAACTAATAGTTAAAGGTCTATATTATCAAATACTACATTTTTGACTTTTGGAAAATAAATGGCACAAATCTTTGTGATCATTTCAAAGTTAAATTTTGCCCCATTTTCTTGGGTCCCCAATTTTGAAACACACCCCAGTGAGGTTTCGCAAATCTAACGAAACACGAAGTACGAAATACGAAATACGAAATACGAAATTGGACTTTATTTCCATGACGTAATGTATTTCAGGAGATATTTGGTACCACAAATATCACCTGCTGCAAGCGCATCTTTTAGCGTATGACGTTAGACCGAAAGAGTTACGGTGTATATTAAACTTTAAAATTTATCTTTCGTTTCCACTTCGTAGATATGAAGTGGAAATTTAAAAATAGGGAGGTTTCGCAAGCGCCCGGTTAGACCCTACTACGACGTTTATTTATTGTGTGGGTATACCCAAACAATAGATAAACGTTGTCGTATGGCCTAACCGGGCGCTTGCGAAACCTCACTAATATAAGATGCACATTTGTGGTATCTCCAAATATACATTAGGTCCTGGAAATGAAGTTGAAATTCGTATTTCGTACTTCGGGGTTCGTCAGATTTGCGAAACCTCACTAATGTCAATTTACAAACAATGATATTTTCAGCTTACTATCTTTCATAGGGTCCATTTTTAAGATTTTATATGTTTAGGATCACTCTAGCTCTCAGATTAGCAACAAATACTTTTTAATAGAGAGTTTAAGATATCGAGAGTTTTAGAAGTGCTGCGTTAACAATAGGGAGGTTAAGAAATCAAACGATAAACGTTAACTTTACGACAACGTTATTTTTTGTACCACAAATGCAATATATAATCTGGTGAATGTGCAGTATGAAAAATGACGTTTTCGTAAAGTTAACGTTTATCGTTTGATTTCTCAAACCCCCTAATAACATTACGTTTGAGCGTTATTTTTCACATTGCAAATACAGTACGTTGCACAATTGACCTCCCAGAATCCGCGTACCTTCCTAGGACGTGGCGCGGAAGGTAACCTTCAGTTCATCGCGGATGGTACGGGTACGTCACGCGTCTCTGTTGCGTGACGTCGGGTAAATGACGTTACGTCTTCACTGCATGCCTTCCACGACGCCGCGCCACATCCGAGGATGGTACGAGAATGACGCTGCATATGGTACGCGGGTGGTGCGCGCCGCGGAAGGGAGGTCAATTGTGCAACGTACTGTATACGTCAGAAATAGCCTTAGCGTTACTGATACTGTTATCGTTAACGGAGCGATTTCTTAATAGAGAGTTTAGGAGATTGTCCCACTAACGGTAACACTACGTTAACGTAGAATAGCATTAGCGTTTAGTGTTATCGTTAACGGAGCAATTTCTTAAACTCTCTAATATAAGTGTTATATAAATCGTTATAGATATTGGTTATGAAGTGTCTTAGAGAAGTTTGTCGCATTCGCGAGGACAGACATACGATTTCATTGATGCATGAAGTATATTGAGGCTACGATTTTCTATTAGGGAGTGTTAGCAAAACCCTCGAAACGCCGACGCGAACGTCTATCTTATTGTTCGCTGCTCCCTTCGTGGCATCGAATATGTAATGCGTTTGGCGTTCGCGTTGGCGTTTCGGGGGCTTTGCGAAAAGTCTCTATTGACTGACTATACTCAAAGGTACATAGCCTGTTGGCCTCACTAATAACTAAGAGAAACAGGTTGTTTCCTGTATAATGCTGGAAGGGGCTCAGTCATGTCACACATAGCTTTGTCTTGCCGCGAAATTCTGGTAGTAAAAGTAAAGTCGTCTCCGAATTTCGCACATTTTCGACCCCAACCGAGGTCTTCCTCAGGCACTATCTAGTAGAGATCCCAGAAGTGAATGACAAATGGCATCTCTACTAGAAAGTGCCTGAGGAAGACCCCAGTTTTTTTGGGCGATATTTCTCAAAAGGGGAAACATTCTACGCCAATTTGAGAAATTGAAAAATCCGCGCAAAATGCCAAAATTTCCCACTTCTTACATGTATTTTCCACTTTTAATTTTTGTTACTCACTTAATGGCATGTTGTAGGGTGGACAGGTTGTTGGACAACTACTGTACCTTTCGTCCCGAACTGCCGCGTTAAAAGATTGGCCGTTATAGCTAAGTGATTTCGCGTATGAAAAGAAATAGAAAAATTCGTACGGCAACCATGTCACCAATGTACCGTTATAAGTCTGCTTGGAGTGCAGTCACGTCATCCGTATCATTTATACATGATGCTGAACCTTTTGTTTGAGTGTACACCATCTTCCGATTTATGCGAAAACTAACTCGTAACGAATGCCAACATCAATGAATCAAAGATGTTCTTATATGCTCTGTAAATAACGAGCGGGATCCAATTTATTTGAATATTGCGCTTTCACAAAATGCCTTCAGCGTTTTCCGCTGAGGTTTTCATACATGTGCACGGGGGATGACTTTTGCATCACTATTAAAGTCACATTGCATGATATCATAAAGGAATCAACCATAAAGGTTCAACTGACAAATTTAGCATTTTATAAATGTGGACAATATCCCTTTAAAACCCAACAGATTTGCATTTTGCCGTTTCCATGTGATAGGCAAGACCCTTCTGCACATTCACTGCAAATTTTGTTGAATTCCGACTAGTTGATCTTATGATACAAAAGGTCTGAATTAATGAGAACCCCACGAACGATGTGTGTTCAGGGTCATCGGTGTACATTTGAATAGGCTGACGTACATTTGTACATGGAACACTAATTGTGCTGAAAATAGCTCAGTTATCGTTAGAAATGGAATTCAAAGCATCATGTTGGCAGGTTCATGTACCTCATCACCACAAAAAAAGTTGAAGCTCGTGCCTATTACGTAAAGCCAAAATTCAGGCAGTGAGAGACATCTGGTGGCAACACAGGAAGTGTCTCCCTCAGTAAGCTGATCGTTCGCAGTTAAACCTTTATGGTTGATTCCTTTATGATGATATCTGTTGAAAACGTAGAGCGAAATGACGATCGAAAACTGTGTTTTGAGATTTCAATCCTCGATCAATGTGTTCTGTATAAAAATGATCCCGAGTCTCGTGGGGGACAACTGAGACGATCTCTTCTATGATAAAACATCTTTTCACTTTTACACAAGTTTGGGCTTGGGGTAGACGGAGGCGCTCAGTCTCTTTATACGCATGCGCGAACTGCGCAACATTACAGAGAGCGAGACCAACGTTGCCAATTTTTGTTACGAGAATACCGACCCAGCTGGTATCAACGCTGATTGGTCGATTCTGAATTCAAATGTTAAAGCCATGCTGATTGGCCATATCTTGGAGGGGGGGGGGGGGCACATGATTGCAAAATTGCGGCGCTCTGTTGCAAGATCAAGTGACTGACGCCAGCCGTGTGAAAAGCAGCATCACACAAGTTTTACACGTTGCAGCCAGACCCTCAGTTGGGAGACCGAGGTTCTGGCTGCGCGATACGTCATAGGCTAAAAGTCGCTCTTGCAGCAGGCGATATTTGTGGTACCATACCAACCATCTCCTGAAATACATTACGTCATGGAAATGAAGTCCAATTTCGTATTTCGTACTTCATGTTTCGTCAGATTTGCGAAACCTCACTAATAGCAACAAGGAAAAGAATTTTGAGGATATGGCGAATATTCAATAATAATAAAAAAAACTGATAAGCTCGGGTTTTTTTCTTCTTGACAACTGAATATTATTCCGACAACCAATTTGCTGCGGTATTGAAATTTACGACTTTGATAAGAGTTTGTGATAGCACTTGCAGAAACCTCTTTTTCATACTATTCGAAAAGTTATGCATAAAGTGAAAAAAATGCCACTGACGGTCATTTAATCTTCTGATGTGTCATCGGCTGTCTCTTTGTTTAATTAACGTCTCTTTCGACAGATTGATGCTGATCAAGACTTAGATAATAATTTAATCTCAATTTTAGTTGAACAGCGCAGTTTTTAGTAACTTTCCTCCCACTTTCTGGCAGTAGCTGTCTTTGAAACGCGTCATACTCATATCATAGAGTCAGTCATCACAGTCAGTTTTTTCTCCAACTGAAAAGTGCCTGAGGAAGACCCCGCTTGGGGTCGAAAATTCGCAAGTTTCTGGAAGTTGACTTCTTGATATTTGTCATATCATAAGGGAATCAAACATAAAGGTTTAACTACCAACGATGGAGGAACTTATGGATACACTTCCTGTGTCGCCACCAGATGTCTCTCAATGTCTGAATTTCGGCTTTACAAAAATGGTAGGAGCTTCACTATACCAGATTTTTACAAAATGAAGACAACTGAAATTCATTGACATTTCCTAGGGGCATTATTTCCTGTGATACACCGGCGTCCACAGCCGATTTTGCGCGGTGGCGAGCAGGGGTAGCCACATAGAAACTCCGCTAGTGCATCGACAGCCTATCGGTGCATGGAGGTATACCTCCATGATCGGTGTTAAAATGCACGGGAAAATGTATAGCACTATCGGCAGATGGGCTCCGCTAGCGCTGGCGGAGTTTCTATGCGGCCACCCCAGATCGCTTGCGATATCGCCTGGTAGCTGCTGGCTTTAGAACAATAGTTATTGCTAACAACATCAACAGAACAACCAGCCATCAGAGACTTCCCCACTATGCTTTTGCTCCTACCTACCCTAACAATTCAAAACTCGTTTAGAAGTACTTGTTCAGACTTTTTGCCAACTCATGAGTGATTCGCAATTTCAAGTGCGAAATGTCAAAATAATTGCTCGTTTCGCTTCCGTAGGCGTAGACAGGGGAGAAACGCAAACGCTATTTGTATGATTCGAAGGTCAATATTCTGATTGGGTGGAAATGACGTCATACAGATGAGTTCAAATTTCGTAACTAGGTCATTGCCATGGATAATTTGCGCATGCGCAGTTTGCCGTTATCCTTGGTCCAAGCCGGAAGTCAATGTTTTAATGGCTTTCAACGAAGGATTGCCGGTGGCTTGCATAATTTTGCCGTTTTCTGTTGGTTTTTCGCCCAGCTTTGTGTTTGTACGTTTGCGAGTCCTCGAGATAATCACCAGGCGGTCCTGAAAACGCTACCAACATGAAAATCGGGTGCGATATACAGAAAAACTCGCCCAGGTTTGGCCTCCGAATGGACAAAAATGGCGATGCACATGGCCGTAGATCGCGAATTCACTCCATTCTTCGCTCTACCTCTCGCACGCTTTGGTGAGATAGCGGGGGAAACAAGTGAATTTTCCTTTCCTCAACTAGTACCAGACCCTTTCACAGCGTAATTAAGGGCTGCCCTGCAGAAATATCGAAGAGAACCACCAAAAATGCAGAAATCCTTCGTTGAAACCAATGAAAACACACCAGCTTCCGTGTTGACCAAGAAAACGGCTACTGCGCATGTGCGGGTTGCCAAGAAATCGCCATGACGACATGAACGATGATCTACATGTAGTTTGAAATGATCTATAATGCATTTTTCATGATAGGATGCACACGCAGTTTTTGACGTAGGTGTCTGTGGAGTGGGTATCAATGGGTGACCCAGAATGATTGCAACCCATATAAGTGCCTGCCATTTCTAGAACTGATGATGGAATTCATGCTTCATTTTTTACACACATTAATTTGATGTGATATCACAATCAGGGCCGAATCCAGGGTTGACAGAAAGGGGGGCGTAGCTCAACGGAGAGGCGGCGGACAACGAAAGTGGGAAGCCGAAATACCCCCAGAAAAATTTGACAATTTAATTGCTTTTAGATGCATTTTCCTGGCATCTGAGAGCGAAATACTCGAATTTTTATGTGATTGAATTTGTCTTGCAAAAAAAAACCATTGCTCTGCCAAAAATGGGGGGGGGGGGGGGAACGCTCCCATGCCCCCNCCCCGCCCCCCTGGACCCGGCCCTCACAATTCAGTCCTAAAACTTTGGGCTCTTTAGTCCATGTGGTCTAGATTTTATCGCCTGTCCAAAATGTGCTCCAAATGTCCACCTCGTTTAATTTCCAACGGGACCTCTCTCTTCTTGTTTATTGTCAAAATCATATTATCATTTCGACGGTATCATTTATTTCTTATCATGAGCTTTTAATATGTCATTAGCTTTGTTTTTTAAATACAATTGTCTCCGTTCAAGTTGTTTCCCAACTAATTTGTCACAATAATATGGCCTAATCAGTAATGAGCTTAGCAACGCCTGATATACATGTACTTCGTCGTTCTGAATAAAATTTTTTCCGAATTCTGTTTCACAAGAATTCAATTTTCCAGCAGGTTCATAACCACAAAAATACCGAGTTTACAGCGAACTGGTCGTGGTACCTGAATAGAGGTTCTTCACGTGATGTCACACCCTAATTAGCATATCATAACATTGGCACTGACGGCCATATTGGCCGTCAGTGCCAATGGGGTTTACTGAAAGAAATCAGATTTTAACTGGAATATTTTCCAAACTACCTTTCTTATCATTTCAGTTTCTTAATATATGATTTGTCAAATAAAATCACATGTTCTACAGCAGTCTGATGATTGGATGACACCTGTCTGTTGTAAAAACAGACAATTAGTGCTGAATTACATAGAGTTGTGCTACAACTCTATGTAATTCGGCACTAATTCAGCACAACTTGTAGTGTATTACTGACGGCCAACACGGCAAAGCACATGGCCAATTGTGTATTAATTCGCTCATTAGCATTGAGTTGTGACGTCGGTAAAGAACCTCTATAGAGAGTCAAACACCGCCATCTTGAATCTATTACATTACTCGCATCAGGACTTTATTGCGTATTAAGAGCATATTTGCACAACTGCTGTGGCTTTGCTGCCTTCGAACAACATTTGGGCAAGTCCACGGTCTCGGACGTGGCATGTTTTCACTTATTCAGTGCTGTTTCTGCAAATTTAGGAACCACAGAAAGATGTAATGCCCTGCAGCATGTCAGGCTCTTGTCCTTCTATGCCTCCGGTATGAATTAAGTTCGTTGTGATTCACAAGTAGTGCACTGTTTGCTAATTAGTTGCGTCACGGACGTGACATCGCACAGGTCACGTCCGTGACGCAACTAATTAGCAAAAAGTGCACTAATTATGAATCACAACGAACTTAATTCATACCAGAGGCATAGAAGGACCCAAGCCTGACATGATGCAGGGTACTTAATGGTCCTTTGGTGCCATGAGTTGCAGAGACCGCACTGAATAAGTAAAAAAATATCCTGAATTTTAAAACTCATCAAACAATAGTGAGTTTAAGAAACCATACGTTAACGCTAACGCTAACGTTATTGACATCATTTTGACGTCACATCGAATGAATCTGTTGTATTTCTTCGGGGAGTGACGTCATTTTGACGTAATCAGCGTTAGCGTTCGCGTTAACGTATGGTTTCTTAAACTCACTAATACTGGACGATATTAACGATATATGCAAGGAGCCTCTTCAACGTTTTATTTTTTATATTGCAAATGTACGTCAGATATAGTATTACTGTTAGTGTTATCATTAACGGAGCGATTTCTTAACTCTCTAATAACAACAACAACACGATACGTAAAACCATAATCACCGTGGAGAATCGTCAGCGCATTCGCCGGGTTTTTCAAGTGGCAGCACTGTGCTCCGAGTCGAACATGGCGGCTGTGTCACATAATTGATATGTGTGTTGCCGACTAAAACGCGAAAGATGGAGAGTTTCGGTCGAGGTGAGCGAGTTAAAGTAAATTCGAGGATGATCTAGTGATAATTTGCAATAGAACAAGCCGAAATATAGGTGCTGAAGGAGTGTTGTTTCTTTGTTTGAAGTGGAAATGTTCGTAGTGTAGGCCGGTTGTTAGATTGACCGCAGTTTCCACGGAGTGACACTTGAACTTTTCCACTTATATCAAATGTAAAATCGACTACGGAATTCCAATTAAGGAAGCTTTAGATTAATAGACGATAAACTGGAGGTCATCTTCGGCATGGTCTAAGCGTGTATACCTTTCATCTTCGGTACATTTGCTCCCCGCTTTGGAGTTGACATCTTCAACATTTGTGACACAGCCGCCATGTCCGACTCGGAGCACAGTGCTGCCACTTGAAAAACTCGGCGAATGCGCTGACGATTCTCCACGGTGATAAAGGAGGAATCATAAAGGAATCCTTTATGGTAAAACCTACTCAAAAGGAATTTTGTGGATAACTCACTCCTTGAAGACAGATGACATTATTGACAATCTGTAATTGTACATGCTGGTGTCTGTTAAAGGTCTCTGTGACCTCTGACGATAAACACTTAATTGGCGTGATTCCAGGTTTCAGACGCCCACGGGGAGGGGTTACGGGAAGAGAATGCTGTCTTTCAGTGATGTTAGTTTTGAAATAATATGTAAGAAATTGCGATAGAACGGTACGCTGTCTATGAAATTTAACGAGGAGTGTTCTACTTGTCAATCAGTGCCCGGTCATTCTGCATAATGCATCGTGTAGAAATCGGCTAACCTCTTCCTACACTCTGCAGCAAGCAGCCAGATTCCGTGTTCAACGCTTTGGGATTTTCTCGTGCGACCAATCAGAAGCCTCGTTTCTTCGTCGTTCACCGAAGAAAAAATATCAATGGTGTCATTTCATCAAATTTTGATTGGTCAACGTCATCACCGGGAACACGTCATGCACGTGGGTCGGTTCAAGTTTTGCCGTGATTGGTTGCTATTTTTGGGACCGGGGAAATCCGTTGAACACGGAATGTGGTTTGCTTGCGTGAAGGTCAAGGGAGGAGAAGCCGAGTCTTGACCTGAACTCAGTGAAGATGTGCCCGGTTGCACAATCAATTTTAGTCACTAACGGTGGCGTTATCTCAATACTGGTGTTAAGTCTTCAGTTGAGGCCATTACAAAGCAAGCGTTTGGGATTAGTGGAAACATCAATTGTGCAATAGGGCCCAGTGTGGTAGGCCTACAGCTAAACGAGCACCTTCGGCCATCACAGAGGATTTTGCTCTGTATCTATGCATTTCTAAAGGGCCACTAAAGTCAACTCCGTAACCATTTTGATATGGCTATTCCCAAACAGATGTATTGACGACCTACTGTATAATATGACTTATCCGGCCACCGCGGCCAACCTGCGAACTACGGGAATTATTGACTATACACGATCCAGGCCAAGTTATGAAAGGCCAAGTTAGGGTTACACATCACTTGTGAGTTTCTTTTCAACAGCAGACCGCAGTTTTATTTCACAGTAAGCCTAGGTTTAATTGACATCATTTACTAATCGTACTGGTCAATTCATTTTGAAAAAAGTGAAACTGACCCTCACCGCGGGATATCCATTACGATGCTCACCAGGCGTAAGACGATTTCCATTGAACATGTAACCCTGACTAGGCCTTTCATAACGTGGCCTGGATCGTGTATAGTCAATAATTCCCGTTGTTCGCAGGTTGGCCGCGGTGGCCGGATAAGTCATATTATACAGTAAATGTAACATACATTTCAAGCACATGTAAAATACTCTGTACGTTATTACTCTACTTTCTTCATTGTCTGGTCACTCCAGGCAAAATCACAGCACCTCCTGAATTATAGTGTTACCTATTGATCTTGGAATCCAATGGGATAGGGCCTACATGCACTTCTGGGAAAGTAGGCCTGTAGGCCTAGGTTCAGTTACTAAAATGATCCTTGTCAGATTTCAAAGTCTCAGAAGACTGGGGTTGCCAGGACCTGTGGTGTCATTTTTCCTGGTGCACGAAATGTCCGGTACAAAACGGACTTTCTTTTAAAAGAAAATGAATTGGTTGTGCAATTTGTGCCATCTTGGTTTCCACGGAGATTTCTTGGAACCCACGCATGCGCACTTTTCTGGTAGGCAAAACAACGCAAAGTGATTGTTCAAGAGATACGAATTTGCCCCACTCACGCACTGTGTCCCCCACAGGCCTGCGCGAGATTGCCTACCAGATGTAACTGCGCATGTGCAGTTTGGAAGAAATTCAAGATGGCGGGGGGCCGTCGAAACGATGAATACCCTTTAGACTCAAAGAAGTGATCATGAAAATGACGATCTAGGCCTATTAGTGGTAAGAGATGACTATAAAGAATTTTGACGTCGATTGACCTCAAATCAATGCACTTAATAGACTGGCACTTCCTCATTGGAAATGTGATTAAAATTCAATCCAATCACACCACACATGTTGTTATGGACTATCCGAAATATTCATACCTGGGAGATGCTATGGGCCATATTCATAAAGGGTGTTTAGCCTGATCAGCGTACAAATTCTGCATTACACAGGTTAAAGGCCTAGAAAACTATTGTCTGATGTCTGTATGGTGCTTCACCAGAGGGGTTTACCCGCAGGATAATCACACGCGTACAACTTTCCTGCGTCTAAGCCCAAGAGCACAAAGGAAAAGTTAAACGATCAGGCAGGCTTGTCTAGAATTTGTCCAACACTTTCTATTGTCCTCCCACACTGAGACGCAGGAAAGTTAGACGCGTGTGATCATCTTGTGGGTATCAGGCAGCATACAGAAAGCAGAACAATAGTTTTCTAGGCCTTTAACCTGTGTAATGCAGAATGTGTACGCTGATTAGGCTAAACACCCTTTATGAATATGGCCCATGAGTTTGCCTGGAGTGACCAGACAATGGAGAAAGTAGAGTATTTGCGCCGCATTTTTGGGTTTTGTTGTTGTTCGTAGTTGCTGACGCCACCTTTGATGTAGTTGCGGAAATAACAGTGACCTATTAGGAAGCTGCCTCTAGGGCCCCTTTAAATCTTCAAATAAGAGCACGCTCTTGAAACCTGCTCTAACGGAGTTACGAGCAGTGAATCATACATCATCACTACGGCAATACCCACGACAAATCTAACCACTCCCATAGGTAATAATACACAACTCATTATTTTCTCATAAACTGATGTTGAATTTGTGCCACTTATTGTAAACCCAACAGAACCTTAATTTGATTTGGTAGCGTCAAATAGGGACAAAAATTGCACGGGATGCATTTGCAGCCAGGTAATTGGGTATTTGGGTCCCAAAGGCACCTGGGGTAGAGGTGGAGTTCTAATGTACCCTTTGCAATTACGGAAGAAAAAGATGTTGGCATTTGTTGATAGTTTGGGAATTGGTAATTTCAAGACATCGTTATTAACACACAAGATGCACAGTAGGTTGGTCTATGTTACACACAAGTGAAATACATGTACTGTATTGCCTACCTCTCTGCCAGGATCGTTGGGTATTGCAGATACCGGTACTGTCCTTAAGTGCCTCTGTATGCATGAGGTAGGTCTCAGCATCCCTCCCCTGGCGGCGGAATCGGGAACCAACGTAATACGTTGACTGGTGTCCTGTCCAACTCATAGCCTACAAAGTGGTAGCCTACATCTCTATCCTAGGACAACCTGGGATGTGTTAGTCTGACATGTCTGACCTCTCTTTTGGACGACTTCTCCATTTCCTGACCCACAGTGTATCAATGGTTTTCGTGGCCCGCGAAAATACCGTCGTGATACATTATCTTTAAGAGAAGATTTAAAGCCTACTCGAAAAATAGGTGAATCATCGGTAAAAGTTGTCGTGGGTCTAAGGCTGGGTTCACATAGAGGTATACGGTATACGAACACGATGGCTAATAATGGCCTAATAAAGGGTTCATGACCATGAAACCTTTGCTCCCCAGCGTGTCCGTATACCGTATATCTCTATTGAATTCAGCCGCAGGCCGAGTTTACATAGAGGTATACGGTATACGGACAAGCTGACGAACAATAAAGGGTTCATGACCATGAAACCTTTGTAACGTCTTTTTTGCGGATATAACGCCCCATACCGCAGCTTTCGACCATACAGTTTGATAGCTGACCCTGGTAAGACATACACCATGGGGATTTCGTCCCTCTCTTTGCCCACTCCAGTGACTTTTGTAATTTTACCATCGGTGGTGACCTCCCCTTGATCTTGTTAAAGGTCCTTGGCGAGGTTTTAGATTCTTATTCTGAAAGCTTACGTCCAGCAAGTGTCAGGTCCGATTATCTCTAACAATTCAGAAGCTTGGTTCTGTTTCCTCTTGAGAATCAAACCGCTAATGTACAATATTTGTTCTGAGTAGCCGCAGCTTCAGAGAACTCAAGAAAGAACATACTGTAAGATTTAGTATTATCGGGTTATTCAGGAAAAAAACGCTATACTATGGGCGGTTAAACCCGCATTTTTAAGACGTTGGCGAAACAAGACATTGAGACACTTTTCAAAGACATGTAGTTCAAAAATAAGACGTTGTGTGGCGCCTTTCAAAGACCTTGCAGTTTAAAGACAAAGACTGTCATACTTTTCAAAGACGTAGTTACAAATTAAGACGTCGGGTGGCGCCTCATTACCGCCTGAGTGGCACCCGGCGGATTCTGAATCTCTGTCATTTGGAGATACAAAAAATGAAAAAAAATTGCTGTTATTCAAAATGTTACACTTTTTTGTTCTGCGTCCGGACTGCTTCCGAAGATTTCGCACTCGACGTGGTGTCGATCATGACGTGGACGTCGGAACGCGATGTCACGTTCGGCGTCATAGTAGCTCGTTGAACAAAAAAGCCGGAATAAGATTGCAGGGAGACTGAGATCCCTGTTACACCGGCCTTCGATGGAATCAATTGCTTTTTGATATTAGAAAAACACTTAACAGCAACGATTTCAAATTATGCTTGAAGAAAGTGAATTCAATACGACATGGTTGGATGCGCCTGATTTACAGCTAACGACTGGTTTCCGGCCCGAGTTGATGACGTGAATGGCTCATCAATTCGAAATGTAATGGTACCAGTCTGGACACCAGGTGCAACATAAAATACGTCGGATCGAATGGAACGTATCTAAGGGCCGTATGCTCGGTTCGGACTTCAGCCACACTTTCATTAAAGTCTGACTTTTCTCAGTGCTTCAAGCAAAGAGAAAGGGCCGTATTCACGGGTCGGACTTTAGCCTAAAGTATAACACTTAAGTTAGACTTTCTCTTCGCTTGAAGCATTGAGAAAAGTCAGACTTTAATGAAAGTGTGGCTGAAGTCCGACCCGTGCATACGGGCCAAAGTCTAACTTCAGCTACTTTAGCATAAAGTCCGATCCAAGCATACGGCCCTTAAGCTGCGTTTAGCTGACACGCGGAATGCGGATTGCGGAACGCGGAAGCGGAAAATGCAATGGATTTTTGCATACAACATATCTTTCCGCCAGGGTTTCCGCGTCCCTATACCGCATTCCGCGTGTCAGCTAAACGCAGCCTTACTCGTCTGGTCTGAAAGGATCAAGTGACGTGCTGAACAAGCTACTCCTCGAGTCCTAGAAAAGTTTCTGGAGATACTGGGGTTATAATGTGAAGCGCTCTGAGACTGTTTACCGTTGAAACACTTGGTAAAAACCTTTGCTGTTATTATATTGATAAGTTGAGTCATTATCATGTTACATGTAGTTGTCCCACAAATACACTAAGCCAGCAGTCAGCCGCGCTTATTGCCAAAAGACAGCAGCAAAGTTATCATGGACCAATACAAAAAAAAATTCTCCTGATTGGTGCATGCTCAACCAACCATGAATGAGGAGGACGATTTTTTGTTGATCCCGACAGGTCGGCGCTGCGAGCGAAATGACCTGAGCGACGTCATTGACGTCGTTGACGTTGCGTCATGAGAAAAGCCGGAAGTAAACTGAAATAACGTTAGAAAAAAGAAATTTCGGTCACAATTACGCTCGCAGCGACCCCGTGTGGTGCTAGTACGGCGCCCTCCTCATTGGTCCGCTAGGCACTGAATTGGACCGCAGTGACACCTATTGGTCAACTGACCGAAAGCTTCTATTACTGTGTAATAATCTGGTACGCCTGTTTTTTTTCTGGAGACACGTTAAGAAGGTCAAGATGTTACATGACAAAAATTCTTGATAGAATATCAAACTCCTTGTGCAAGACACACGAAAGAGTCATGAATGGTTTCAACTAAAACCTGGCTTTAGCTTTTCCATGTAACTTTTTTTTATTTCGTGATCCGAGGGGAAAGTAGGAATATTTTCTGATGCATTTACGTGCCTTGCTTGGGGAAGTCGGACCATGTGTGAAAGGAATCCAAGTCCCCTTGTAATCAAAGTCCGGTCTTATTGTTCAGCGAGGGATGGCTACAGAGACCATAACCATTCGAATATACCTTACAGTAGCGGGCTATTGTTTGGCGGACCTGCATTCCTAGGACGCTGATTCCTGTCACACCTGCAGACCTGACGGCTCATTTAGCGTCGTTGCCCCAAAGTGTAAATCTCATGCGCCTACCTCTGCACTCCCTGTCTGTGTTGTTGAATGATATGGCGACTTGTGATTGGCTGAATTGCCGGTGTAAGCGCACATCGTAAAACTTCAACACAGATGAACTCTGGAAAATGTTACGCCGACATGTGCCAGTGTAACAGAAAAGAATGTCCCCCTGTAAAAAGTGTCCGCTTCTATTGTTCAATGACGGATTAAAGTGCACGGCTATAGAACCCAATCACCAGAGACTAGAATGTAACAATAGGATCTTTTGTTCCTGGGACAGTTTTTTCTGGGGACATTCTTTCCTTTCACACCTGTGTACGGCGAGTGCTCGCTTGCGTGGACAGTATGAACCTACTAAAGCCTAGGTCACAAATCCACATGGACCCGTACGATTTTCCCCACCCAGCGGCTTGCCATGGATTTTAGAAACTGAAACACGGATCTAAGGTGAATTATGCCGAAATCGCCTCAATGGATAAGCGGAAATTAGACTGGATCAAACTGGGCACCGTAGAAATTGGCCAAAATGTCTGTTTTTACTCGCCGTACGGGCCCCGGAGTGGATATGTGACTGGGGCTTTAGTATGCGCTGGCTACAGCCCCAGTCACATATCCACTTCGGGGCCCGTCCGGCGAGTAAAAACAGACATTTTGGCCAATTTCTACGGTGCCCAGTTTGATCCAGCCTACATGTACTTTCCGCCTATCTACTGAGGCGATTTCGGCATGATTAATCTTAGATCCGAGATTTAGTCCCTAAAATCCGCAGCAAGCCGCTGGGTGGGGAAAATCGTACGGGGCCCGGTGCATTTGTGACCTAGGCTTAACGCCGTCTGCGAGCGTATGCTAGCGTTTACGACGGTGACGGCGTCAGAAGTATAAATCCGCCTTAATGCTTTCAGCGTACAAAGTACACAGGGTTTCTTCGATGCGAGGATTTAAAGTATATTTTGCGATGGCTGGCTAATTGAGTATGACAACCGCAATCACACATGCTCGGTTTCATCATTATAATGCGTTAGGCTAACTGACCATAATTTGTTTGAGGGTGCTCTTGTACGTGCAACGTGTGCTCAATGACAAATGGTCCAATCATGGAGTGATATATTTTTGGACGTTTAGGCTGGAACACATGTCTGAAAAATAGATATTTCTTTATACCGACTCGGAATCAGCTGTAACTGGTACTTTTTATGCAGAAAAAATTTGATTATTTTTTTCAAAAATGGTGAGCAAAGATGAATTTCGACGGCAACCGATAGCAAATATTTCTTATTATTGATTTTCTATCCTCTATTCATATTACATCACTTTTTACCAAACTCATCAATTGGAAACAATTTATGAATGTCTATAAATTTAAATTGGCGTGCTGCCCCTTAGTGCTGGCGATTGATGCCTTATGCGAGGGTCCGTGGGTTCGATTCTGGTAGGAAGCAATGTCTTTCACCTTAGAAACTCGATTTCTATTTCATATTCTTTACTTGTATCTCCATTATTTGTGACCCCTCGCATAACATAAAACTGTTTGGGTCGGAGATTGTTTGGACTACTCGCAGGGTACTGATGGACGCCTCGTTTAAACATGGGCCATTGAACTATCTTTTTTGAAGATGGGGATTTGGCCTAGTGGTTTAAGGCGTGCTGCCCCTTAGTGCTGGCGATTGATGCCTTATGCGAGGGTCCGTGGGTTCGATTCTGGTAGGAAGCAATGTCTTTCACCTTAGAAACCCGATTTCTATTTCATATTCTATAAATTTAAAGCCGCACTGTATTCAATTCAGAAAATGCTACGTCCTCATGTATATATGTATACCACATGGTTAGCACTAATATATCCAAAGTGGCGGCACATGATCGCGTAATTCAGACACTTTGGCTGGTATGATCAATTCGCTTTAAAGGGACCATATCGGCAGCTAGCTATTAGGCTCATATCAGTGCGGTCACTTCATCACAGGTGGCGCTAGCATCTGACAACCTACAGATTTCGGCTCAAATGTTGATGTTTAGGGTATTTTACTTGCAATGCATGTCAGAGTTAGATTCTCATGCCAGCAGATTGGTGTAATAACCACATCAGAATGCCTATGAGATGGCTGTCTTTAGGGTCCCTTAAGCACGACTGTATGCATTACGTTTTGTATCTCGTGACGGCCGCCGACGTAACCTTTGACCTTAAGGCAACGTCGTGTATGCATGCTGGACAAGACTGTTCAGATCTATCTATTTGAATGATCTAAGTTACCAATTAGGCATTGAGAGTGTTGCTGCACATAAAAGAATGAGTTGAAGCATGTTACCTTACCTTATGAAGGGTTAGTCACGCTATAACAGCACGTTGAACTTCTCAATTGATAAAAGTATGGCGGCCATTTTTGTTTCGGCATAGTATCAGTCCAGCCTCGGTGTTACCACTGGCTATATATAGGTTGGACAGGAGACCAGTCTTATCAAGGTGGGAGGGAGAAAGAGTCACCTCATGCGCACTGTGGGACTTTTAATCCAAGCGATGTAAACTTTCATTGATAAATCCGCGCTGACGTACCAACATGGCCTTGCTTCTGAGACACTCATATTTATTAATTCTTCCTGAGATAACTGTTTTACCGCAGTTTATCATAGTACAAAATGCCTGCCAGATCGTGTCTTTTCTGAACAAATAAATAAAGTGGTTCAAAACAATAATCAAACAAGAAATAAATCAAATATATTACTTTATACTCCGAAAACACCACGCAATATTAACAGATAGAAAAAAAACGCCATCGAGTCTAAAACATTAGTCCTTGTAAACCGCACATGATGAATGCATATTCTGGTAGGAAAGATCCGATTTTCAATTTTGTTGTCCTGACAGTATTGATCAATGGCCAACAATCCCATATACGATATTGGCTTCCTCTTTTAGCGGATGTCAGTTTCAACTTCACACAATGGGATTAACAATGATATATATATTCTTGATATTGTTCTAGTTCCTAATACAATATCGAAAATTCTCGCTCCGGCAATGTTCATCATTTTCATTTCCAACGCCGGTCTTGCTGTTCGTTCTTTTGCAAATTTATGACGTGTATTGGCGGAGAGGGCCAATCTGTAGATTGATAGTGCCAGTACTCCCCGCAAACCGAATGAGGCCTTGGGACCATGGCCCATGTTCTATTGTCCAGAGAGAAGCCGAAATCGTGAGGAGCGGTTTTGCTAAAACACCGTATAATCGGTTGTGAAGTTCTTAAACACGAAAAGCGCACACGGCAAAGTGCAAGGCAATGGCACAGAACAGGCGCCGACAGACTACGATGCCCTGCGCGCAGATGCCGCCTGTTCTGCGATGAGCGCACATACATGTAAGGGTAGGTGCACACTAGAAGCGATTCGCAAAGCGATTTGGAATCGCACGCGAATTGCTTTTGTTTGGGAGGCATTGCGGCATGAAATAACAAAGAACCATCGCATGCGTTGTGCGAATCGCGTGTAGTGTATACCCACCCTTATACAGAGTTTTCGGAAAGCCCCCGAAACGCCAACGCGAATGCCTATCCTTTTGTTCGGTGCTCTCTTCGTGGCATCGAATAATAGGTTTGGCGTTCGCGTTGGCGTTTCGGGGGCGTTGCGAAAACTCTATAGTGTCACTTTTGCGACCTGTCCTCAATTTCCACACTTGATGCCGACTGTTCCGTCGCAGCGCAAGCAATCGTAGCGCGACCTGACATCAGCATAAAAGCCTACACGGCAAAGCTCAATGCGGGTGCTTTAATGCTATAGTACGACTGCCTGCGCCACGATACCGTCAGCGAAGAAATTGCAGTCAGGTCGCAAAAGTGAAATTGTGTGCGCTCATCTTGGAACAGGCGGCATCTGCGCGCAGCGAATCGCAAGGGTCAGGTCGCCTGCGAACGTTTGATTTTTTTCAATCAAAATCACCGGTTACACCAGGGGACCCCCAGTCGCTTTCCACCAAATCGGACAATAACGAAGTCTATGATTCCTTCCGTGATAGTTCCCACGCCATAATACCCGTTCATCCTTTCCTGAAAGAGGAAGCTGAAATACAACTGAGCTATTGATACATTGGGAATCTTGGGAACGCACGCGATGGTTACCATGTCTAAAAGTAGTTCGTATGTAAACCCCAGCGAGCACTCCTTTGTATTGGCCTCATGTACCGTCTATAGGAGCCGGGGTCTCGACTAAGTTCGCGTGACCGTTGCCAACACGATTAAGGTTTGGTGTGTTACTTAGTCTTGTCTTGACAAGACTAATTGCGGTCAGTAATTATTACCGGAAAATCTGGGGGGGGGGGGGGGGGGTAATNTAATTCAGCGGAAGTTCAACCTCATCACCACAGGGGAGAGATAATTCATCGGTACAAAAGGAAGATGCCCGATTTAATACGGGAATTCTTTGAATAGACACGTCACGACCTCTGTCAGTGGTTTTCCTCTGGAAGTTATCTAAAGAGGTTCTTCACGTGACGTCACACCCTAATTAGCATATAATTCATAGGGACTGGTGCGGCCATATTGGCCGTCAGTGTCAATGGGGTTTACTGAAAGAAATCAGATTTTAAGTGGAATATTTTTCAAATTCCCTTTCTTATCATTTCAGTTTCTTAGTATATGATTAGTCAAATATAATCACATGTTCTACAGCAGTCTGATGATACTCTGTTGTAAAAACAAACAATCAGTGCTGAATTACATAGAGTTGTGGTGTATTACGAAGGAGCCACGGTGGTGTAGTGGTTCGGGTCTCCCACTAGCGGTCAGAGGGTCCCGGGTTCGAATCCCACTGCGCGTGAGACTTTGGGCAAGTCTCTTTGCTTCACTGGCCTCTCTCCACCAGGTGTATAAATGGGTACCGGTCGGAAATGCTCGGATTGTAGCGCTGAATGAGCAGCTCATCAGAGTTCTACTGAAAGGTTTCAGGATAGACTGGGATTAAAGTGTGAAGTCGGATGACACCTCTACCGTTGTTGATATCAGACTATAAACCCAAACTTTAACTTTAACTTTATTACTGACGGCCAAGCACATGGCTAATTATGTATTAATTAGCTAATTAGCATTGAGTTGTGACGTCGGTGAAGAACCTCTATTAGCTAGCTAGCAAGTTTGTCTTGTTGAAAAACCTTTATTTTGTTCTTCACTACAACGTATCATTGTTGCTGTCTACTTCTGGTTTTCCATCAGTCGAACGGAGGACAAGGCCATGCTTTGTTGAACTACATGATGTAGAGACACCAAAAACATCCGATCACCGAGTTATTTTCCGAACAGAGAAGAATAATAAGAAGCATGTCATCATTCTGTGCACAGAGCACAAAGTGAAATGAACTTGACGATGCGAAACAATCTATCATTCCGGATGAATCCACTTTTTAGCAATGCCCCACACGCCCCTCATTAATATTCATGACCTCCGTTGTACTGATTGTATTTTCTCGGAGGGACGGGTGCGGAACGTGCCCAAAAAATTTGCTCAATGCTTGCACGATAATTGCATTGGTGTTTTGGGTGGTGGTGGTGGCAATAATGAGGTTTCGCAAATCTGACGAAACACGAAGTACGAAATACGAAATTGGACTTCAATTCCATGACGTAATGTATTACTGGAGATGGTTGGTACCACAGATGTCCCTGCCAATTTCGTATTTCGTACTTCGTGTTTCGTCAGATTTGCGAAACCTCGAACAGGCCGGTATCAGTATTGTTCCTGTCGAGGTGTTAAAAACTGCTTATAATTCTGTAATTGGTGAAACAGTAATAGTGAGGTTTCGCAAACCTGACGAAACACGAAGTACGAAATACGAAATTGGACTTCATTTCCATGACGTAATGTATTTCAGGAGATGGTTGGTACCACAAATATCGCCTGCTGCAAGAGCGTCTTTTAGCGTATGACGTTAGACCGATAGAGTTACTGTGTATATTAAACTTTGAAATTTATCTTTCGTTTCCACTTCGTAGATACGAAGTGGAAATTTAAAAACCCAATTTGCAACATAACTCTCTTGTTCTAAAGCTGCCATTACCGGACACCCGGAATGCGGGGAAGCGGTATACGCTATGCATTTTTGCACACAACATATCGCTTCCGCATCCCGTATACCGCATTCTGGTAAACGCAGCCTTATGATATACTAAAGCGGGTGATCCACTGTTGCGATTTTGGCTTGCGACGGGGTTGCGTTCCCTTCCGATTACCTTATAAGGACTTCCGATTGCCATATAAGGTAACCGCAAGGGAACGCAACCCCGTCTCAAGCCAAAATCGCAACAGTGGATCACCCGCTTAAAAGACGCACTGGCAGCAGGGACATTTGTGGTATCAACCATCTAGAGAAATACATAGGTCATGGAAATGAAGTTGAATTTCGTATTTCGTACTTCGTGTTTCGTCAGATTGGCGAAACCTCGCTATATTACTGTTTCACCACTTACAGAAGCAGTTTTTAACACCTCGACAGTCACAATACTGATTTCACCGGCCTGTTCATCATAACCCAACAGTGCGTGTCAGGTTGTTATAGAGTTTTACAGGATATATTTTTTTATTCATCATTTGTGTGCAGTGTTTCCAACCGTTAATTTCTGGTAACACGTCTGTATTGTTGTAACGTGACTGATTTTTTAGCGAATCTGCATGAAGAGAAGGGAAACTGGTAGATTTTTTCGCCTTGCGTCTCTGTTTTGTGGTTTTAGAAAGGCGCCGCTTCTTTCACCCAATGTTATTTTTTGGGGGTGTCGGGGTGGGGCAGTGGCGGGTCACAGAGCACAAAGACGAAAGTGAAATGAACTGACGATGCGAAACAATCTGTCCAGGTGTGACAGGGATCAAAGTTCCCCAGGAATAAAAGTCCGGTCTTATTGTTCAGCGAGAGATTAGAATATATGGCTGTGGAGACCATTCGAATATAACCTTACAATAGCGGGCTATTGTTTGGCGGACTTGCATTCCTAGGACGTTGAATACGAAATACGAAATTGGACTTCATTTCCATGACGTAATGTATTTCTGGAGATGGTTGGTACCACAAATATCGCTTGCTGCAAGAGCGTCTTTTAGCGTATGACGTTAGACCGGTAGAGTTACAGGGTACATGTATATTAATTAAACTTTGGAATTTATCTTTCGTTTCCACTTCGTTACGAAGTGGGAATTTAAAAATCAAAGATGCACCAACTCTCTCGGTCTTAAATGATATGCTAAAAGACGCACTGGCAGCAGGGACATTTGTGGTACCAACCATCTCCAGAAATAAATAAAGTCCGGGAATTAAGGCCGATTTTCGTATTTCATACTTCGTGTTTCGTCAGATTTGCGAAACCTCACCTACGTGTATATCGCCCAGTGTTTGATGAGTAAATGTAGCTATAATGCCCTTAGTTGGCGCCTGCACTCCCGAAATAATATTTTTGGTGAAACTTTTTAATTGGGTCGGGGTTGGGTTTGGCCTCCATGGGACGAAGTAAGGAAACAGTAATTTCACGCTAACTCGACAAACAATTTTCTAGATGGTAAACCGCTTAATAACATACTCTAAACTCCCACTTACCTGTCTCATTCCTGAACTCGGAAAAATGACTAAATCCTAAGTTGAAGATAATGGGGTGGGGGTATGGTCAGAAACAGTAATGTCCTGTCCACTTACTTGTCCCACTACCGAGCTTGGCAAAGAATGACAGCGTGCGATATCTTCAACTTAGGATTTGGTCATTTTTTCCGAGTTCAGGAATGGGACAGGTAAGTGGGAGTTTAGAGTATGTGGGCCTACACGATACATTTACCGTAGTTCTAGCGTCCAATGGAAATACCTAGTAAGTCACATTTTTGGAAGAAATGAGTTAAGGCCAAATTCGTATTTAGTAGGTATTTTTTCATCATAATAGACAGTTTTTGTTTACAAAATGTCCGCCAAAGCCTCAGAATGAGAGAGGCAAGACATAGTAAGTGCACCACTCGGTCATTGCTTCCCAAAGTAAAACCTAGTAAGAGCACACTTGCCTGCTTTGTGTAGTGATGTGGACCTGTGATTTGCTATGTTTTTCCTCTGTACCTCAGGTGAGTCACTGAAGAGTGTTAGAGTGTTTAGGAAGTTCGAAATGGTTTCAACTTTCAAATTAATAAAATTTCTATAATTTGTCTATACACAATTTGTCTCATTTGTTACCCCACGAGACATCAATAAGATCAGAATTGTGACTTACTAGGTTTTTACCTTTGCAAAGTCAGCATGAAAACAGAGGAAAAACATAGCAAGTCGCATTTAATTCTGTTATATAACATATTTTTTGAAACATCTTGAAGTGTACTTCAGAACAATTAATTAGGCCTAGGCCTAGAAGTGTTTTCCACAACAAAACTCATCCAAGTTGTCATTCCAACTCTTGATATTGGACCTGGAAACATAAACCCATTTTTCTCGAAAGTACCAAAATGTGACATACTAGGTATTTCCATTGTACGCTAGAGTTGCCTTCGTACGGCCGCGACCACTCTTACATTGATCTTTAAGGGGCAGTTAAATTGCCTCGGCAATCCATAACGGACCCAAGGTAATTGTATACAAAGCCGTAACCAATATTATATAGCAATTTCTATAATCTTTTTGTCTTCGTTGTTTTTTTAAATCTAGACAAAGGAAGCAATGAAGAGCGCCTACCTTATCATCCAAGAGAAATTGGTTATTTTCATCTGGGATGTTCTGGGATGATCTGGGAGGCACGTAACCAGGCATGTTGCAAAAACAATTGTAATGGTTTTCGACGTCATTATTTTTCATGGGAGTACGGGTGGGGGTGGGGTACTTGAACATTTATCGACCACAAGAGATTAAAGCCAAAATCCCGGAAAATGAATATGTCGGGAAATGTCTTTACCGAGACAGTTTCATTTATCCCTGCAATGATACATGTATCACGCATACATGTAAATTAGCATTTTCGACCTGGCTAGTTCCTTACTTTACGGAAAATTGCACTGGCATTCTCACACACATATTCCTCTGTATCTCCCAAACTACTCACCCGAATTTGATAAAACTAAAGGCAAATTATGTCTACTTACTCTTAACGCCCACTTACATGTACCTGTCCCATTCCTGAACTTGAAAAAAATGACCAAATCCTAAGTTGAAGATATCGCACGCTGTCATTCTTTGCCAGGCTCGGGAGTGGGACAAGTAAGTGGACAGGACATTACTGTTTCTGACCATACCCCCACCCCATTATCTTCAAATTAGGATTTAGTCATTTTTTCCGAGTTCAGGAATGGGACAGGTAAGTGGGAATTTAGTGTATGTATTCTATACACTTCAGCAAGAATATATAAGGGGAAGAATGTGCAACTCCGAATATGTGCCAAAAAGTTAGTTTAGTAAATTGCCTCTGGTGACCATGTAACCGAATGGATCTTAATTTGTAGAGGATTATTGTGCAGAGAAGATCATTACAAACAAAATGACAGCTCCCATAGTTATATGCATTTTTTTAGCATTTTTGAATTGACCATATTTCCAACAAATTGATATTGTAATTGACCTCAGAGTTGGGCACTCTGACCTATGCAACAAGTCCATGGTTTCACCAAAGTAACAAAAATAAATGCTAGTAATTTGTCTGTAACTTTACATAAGAATATTGATGATATTCTAAATAATACAATTCAGTCAACAACCGTCAAATGTAAACATTGGTTATTTAATTAATTAAAAGGCCTATGTTTGCTGTACGCCCTCTATTATCAGAAAAAGTAACTTAATGCCAAGCCTTTTGCTTTATTACTGGTTATACATTCTTCCTTTTTTATATTCTTGACTTCAGTAATAATCTGTGTAGTCAGTTTTTAGATACAACTAGGAATATGCGGAACACACTTTATAACGATTTCATCAGCAGGGTCTAATCGTCCATTTTCCCTTCTTGATTTCTACTTCTGAGGGTTCTACGTGTGTAGGTTGTGTAATCATCTGTCTTTCCCTCAGACCATTGTTTTGCCTTGATCTCTGTTGTCCGTGAGAGTGGTCAGTAACCCTCCGATCGACGCCCCGCTTTTCAGTATCAAAAGTGCAGTCACCAATGCAACGAGTCAATTGTGATGGTCATGTTTATACCAGTGGACACCGATGTTCGTATTCTCTTTCGCAATCTCTTGGGACGGACAGGAGGTCAAAGTTCAAAATTTTGCCATTTAGTGGCACGTTTGTGACCTAGTAACTTCTAACTTGGTGTAATCATGTATCTAGGTACCCTCTATGTGTACATTAAGTTTTCGCCCAAATGGACCGCAAGATTACCAGGCGGCCATCTAGGAAAATTGACTTTGGCACATATGTCTTAAATTACTCAAGCGAAAATGTTTTGATCTTGAAATTTGACCCTAATCATATTACCCTGGAACATTTCAATTTAACATATGTCATTTGTTCTTCTGGTTCATTCACCCAGGTGAGCACATGGTCCATGGACCATTTCATTCCCATCTCGATTTCTACTTCTGAGGGTTCTACGTGTGCAGCTTGTGTAATCATCTGTCCTTCCCTTTGACCATTGTTCTGTCTTGATCTCTGTTGTCCGTGAGAGTGGTCAGTAACCCTCCGATCGACGCCCCGCTTTTCAGTATCAAAAGTGCAGTCACCAATGCAACGAGTCAACTGTGATGGTCATATTTATACCAGTGGACACCGGTGTTCGTATTCTCTTTCGCAATCTCTTGGGACGGACAGGGAAGTATGAGGTTCCGGTCCCGCGTATTGGCATTGGTGAATATTTCACGAGGTTACTTTCCTTGTCTTTCAAAATGCCAGCAGAGAATACCGGGTACATTGTTTCGACTTATATACTCCCCAGAGAGGAATGGTTTACCATGCGCTGCTGATGGGGTTAGAACACGATTCGTTGCATTGTAAAATCGGTATAAATTGCTGGTTGACCTCTGCCCCGATCTGTTGGAACGCGCGCAAGTGGCAAACAGCGCCATTACTATAACTCCATCTCCCGCCTCAGTTGTGTGGGGTCAGTGTTCGGACAACATTGATGTACAGTCTATGGCAAATGTTTGTCTCCACCGATAATCGTCCATAACTTCCTTATAAACTGAGGAAATTTGATGCGGTTTTCACCTGCACCCAGTGTATTTCTGGAGATGGTTGGTACCACAAACATCCCTGCTGCCAGTCCGTCTTTTATCATATCACGTGAGACCGAGAGAGTTATGGTGTTTCTTGAATTTTTAAATTTCCAGTCGTAGCTACGAAGTGGGAACGAAAGATAAATTTCAACGCTTTAAAATACACCGTAACTCTATCGGTCTAATGTCATACGCTAAAAGACGGTCTTGCAGCAGGCGATATTTATGGTACCAACCATCTCCTGAGATACATTAGATAATGGAAATGAAGTAAAATTTCCTATTTCGTACTTCGTGTTTCTTCAGGTTTGCGAAACCTCACTATTGTACAAGTAGGCTACAACGGACAAGTCTCCCTTGGACATTGTGGTTTGTCTTACTAACACACCCAGCAATTAAGGCCGAATCGGTTTTACATGTGATGTCGTCCTGGGTATAACAGGAATATACCCAGGTTCAATGTCGTCCCACAAAACTATACCCTGGGTGCAGTTCGATCTATAAAAGTATACCCAGTACCGTAGTTTTGAGCATAGGGACGAGTTAGGAACGGATCTCGCGTGATCAACAACACCGCGCGCGATTGGTACTTCTGTCGTATACCTGGGCGGCATGTTCGTGACAAATGCCTGAATTGAAAACATGTTTTTGACTTGTCATGCCTGTGGTCATGTGACATTTTCTAGAACAATCTCGTCTTCAGGTGTGGTTTCCAATCCTGCGTACACTTTTGTAGATCGAACTATACCCAGGGTATAGTTTTGTGCGACGACATTGAACCTGGGTATATTTCTGTCATACCCAGGACGACATTAACCGATTCGGCACTTAAGTTGTCTGTCCTTCCCTCAACTAAGAGGAAGAACACACATGCAAGATTCTACTTAATTACAAGTAGAACGTATCAACTATTCACTTGAACTGATGCTCGCTTGTTCACAGGATCGTGCAAACCACTGTCACTAATCACCACACATGGCTCGATCAAACACTTCTTTTAAGTGTTGCTCGTCATGTAAGGAACCGATATGGAGTCCTTTGATCGTAAACATTGACACGATGATCGACTTTCTTATTGCTGTTTAATCCACCAGGGGGTAACAAAATGATATATTCAGGCAGAAAGCCGTTGATTTGAGCACTTGCTTACACGTAGTTCGATCACACAACTTTAACTTGGGACTTGCGTGATGACCAATGAGTGATAAAGCCATACACTTGTGCATTTCTTATATACCATTTATCAATGCGCAGTATAGACTGGTACCCGGTCCTAACTATTTTACATCGGGCTTTTGCATATGTTAGGACAGGTGTGAAAGAAATCCACATTCCCGTAATTAGTAAACAAAAGTATGGCAAAAGATCCAGTCATATGCAAATTACATGTAGTATGTCGTAATACGGGCCGAGTGGCCAATCAAATCACGGAGAATTGACAGGCGACCGGAGGGCCAAAGACCTATTGTGTTCTAACAGTTGTGGCAGGGACATTGTGGTACCATCCATCTCAGCTCCTGAAATACGTCATGGAAATGAAGTCCAATTTCGTATTTGGTACTTCGTGTTTCGACAGATTGCGAAACCTCAATACTGTGTAGGGTAAAGTCTTAACGAAGTCATTTTTAAATTGTACCCTTCTCCTTGTCAAACGAAGCCAATCAATGACTTGGAATAACGGTTATCAGCAGTGCACTACGACCAATCCGCCATTCTGTCGGACTATAGACACATTGTAACGAAAAAATACAAATAATGGCCAGTTCATTTCCGTCGAAACGTCCATTGCTGTTCCCCAATGAAGATTTACTGGCTGATATAAAGAAATCAAATAAGACCGGTGTTGTCTTGCTTCATACGACTCTTCGTGAGCTTACTACAAAGCTTTGCTCCAACAGCGTGCGTGGAATGTATGGTCATTTGCAAAAGTTTAAAGCCGCACTGTATTGAATTCAGAAAGTGCTTACGGTGTTGTCTTGCCTCATATGACTCTTCGTGAGCTCACGACAAAGCTTTCCTCCAGCAGCGTGCGTGGAATGTATGGTCATTTGCAAAAGTTTAAAGCCGCACTGTATTGAATTCAGAAAGTGCTTACGGTGTTGTCTTGCCTCATACGACTCTTCCTGAGCTCACGACAAAGAAGATATATACTCTTAAGTAAAGTGGTCAGAACAAGTGGAATTCAATATACTCCTCAGGTAGTGTGGACCACTCAAAATCGCCCTTATATTAGGCCGAGTTTACATCGGATGACACGCGACATAAACACGCAGGCGAACAAAGGTTTCATGGGGATGAATCTTTTGTGAAGCCATTGTTCGCCTTCGTGTTCGTGTCGCGTGTCATCCGATGTAAACCCGGCCTTCCCACCTCCTCCAAGGCAGTCTTAACTTAAAGCTGACAGGTCAGATATACTCTCCCACTTGTATGCAAAAATTTTTATGCTCAACTTCGGCAGACCACGAGGCTGCCGAAGTCGAGCGTTCGGTAATGTTCGTAATGTGCACTAAGCTTACTACCTTGAAACACCCATTACACCCTGCGCATACCAACTACGTCATCATTCACTCGCCTGATAACCGGAAGTGAAGGATCGAGGGCTGTCTGAAAATCCAACACTCGAACCTTCAAAATGGAAGTAGAGGTAATCACCGCCGTAGTAATAAATGCATATCCTATCGAATCCAAACACACTGAATAAACAAAGTATCCGATTACTTACTTATCAATGACCCTCGGATGCTATAGGCCTACCAAAATAAGTAGCCACCACAAAGATTGGCGTATCAAGAGAAAGCATTAGAATCGCCTCGTCTGCTCCGTCTGTAGGCCGCCATGACCGTGCATACGCAATGCTACGTACGCCCAGGCCTACCAGTGGGTTACATAACATGGAGAACGTAAGGAGAGTTCAGTTGCCCTAAAGGCTACAACAACTATTATTCAGGTCTATTGACTAGTCCATTGTCATTGAATGGCTTGGCAGTATGGTTTACAGGCCAATCTCCTTGAATGACATAACTCCTAGTTCCCCTCTCGGTTCTCCATAGTGTCAGGTGATTACTAAATTGGGAGAGGCAAATCAGTGCATAGGCCTATACTGCTATACATGCATGAATTCATGGCGAACGCCTCCTGAGAAGAGGGGTAGGAGCGGACGTGGTTGCACTCGCAACGGTGCACGACCGGAGCTAACATTTCTTTTGAGGTCAAAGCGCCTTTTTGCGTGTGTTGTCGAATGGCCATGTTATGTGGAATTAGTTTTCGTTTGGACCTTCTCCATTTTTTTGACGTCGATTGCATGCGATTTCTTTGGATACGTACACTGTATATTTGGAGCCTACCTCTATCCATGCAGAGCCCTCGACCCTTCACTTCCGGTTATCAGGCGAGTGAATGATGACGTAGTTGTTATGCTCAGGGTGTAATGGGTGTTTCAAGGTAGGAAGCTTAGTGTACATTACGAACATTACCGAATGCTCGACTTCGGCAGGCTCGTGGTCTGCCGAAGTTGAGCGTAAAAATTTTTGCACACAAGTCGGAGAGTATATCTGACCTGTCAGCTTTAAGTACCTCACCTAGTTTAGTGGACCACATTTGACTTAAGAGGTCTTAAGATAAGAATTTTTATGAATACCGGTCCTGGCTTAAGACAAGATTAGATGTCTTTTGCGGGAGTTTCACCAAGAGAAGTTGAAAAATCACACAGGCGATCGATCGGAGGTTTATTTTACCTTTGACGACCTTCGGCATCAAAGGCTGAAATGTCGCCCCGGAGCTGTGTCACTTTGTCCGAGGAATGTAGCAAAAATCACAGTTTCAGCTAACTTCCGATAAAGGTCACAAACTCGACATTGGTCTAAGTTGTCGGGGACAAATCCATAGAGCTCCTGTTAGAGCCCCATATTAATTTACCCTATTAGTGAGGTTTCTCAAATCTGCCGAAACACGAAGTACGAAATTCGAAATTGGACTTCATTTCCATGACGTAATGTAGGCCTATTTCAGGAGATGGTTGGTACCACAAATATCACCTGCTGCAAGAGCGTCTTTTAGCCATCTTCACTGAGTTCAGGTCAAGACTAGGCTTCTCCTCCCTTGACCTTCACGCAAGCAAACCACATTCCGTGTTCAACGGATTTCCCCGGTCCCAGAAATACCAACCAATCACGGCAAAGCTTGCATCGGCAGCTCGGGTATGATGACAAGATGGCGGTCGATGAAACTTTATTCGACTGTATATTAAAGGGAGACTCCACTCATTGTAAGCTTTTGAA
Source organism: Notospermus geniculatus (assembly GCA_002633025.1). NCBI lineage: Eukaryota > Metazoa > Nemertea > Pilidiophora > Heteronemertea > Lineidae > Notospermus > Notospermus geniculatus. The sequence goes on from NMRB01001339.1 coordinate 48,033, forward strand.
TTTTTATCAATCCATAGAGACTAATGCCATGAATTGTTATATCACCTGTGTTTAATAGGCTGACAACCTTTGTAGTGAATGAGTACTGTGAATGCCTAATCCTATTGGTTGTTCCTACATAAATATGCATTGGGCACATATGACATCACATGTGCTGTGCAGTGGTCCCCTTGGGATTCTATTGAAACACTTAAAATGATGAGTTTGCTGATTTAAAAAAAATCTGACATGTTGCAGATATCAATGAATTTGAATGTATTAACGATATTTCAAACATTCAGAATTTCACACAATGAGAGGAGCCTCCAGTCCCTTTAAACTTCGAAATTTATCTTTCGTTTTCACTTCGTAGACACGAAGTGGAAATTTAAAAGATCAAGATGCACTATAACTCTCTCGGTCTTACATGATATGCTAAAAGACGCACTGGCAACAGGGACATTTCTGGTACCAACCGCCTCAAGAAATACATTACGTCATGGAAATTAAGTTGAATTATTTCGTATTTTGTACTTCGTGTTTCATCAGATTTGCCAAACCTCACTTTTAAATGATTTTGGATGGGAGGGTTGGGGAAACTTTTACAAGAAAGAGGTCACATTATACTTTGGAGTCAGGAAAAAATTAATGTAGCTTCATAAGTTTGCCCCGCATATAAGCCTATACTTCTACGAAAAAAGTGCGCAATTAACTCTGCCCTCGAAGCTAAACAACATTTAATGATTTATGAACGAATTCTGATATTCTAGAAGCATCTAGCCGATTTTCTATCGGATCTCCGATAAAAAACAGTGAAGTTTTAACAAGTATCCAATAAAAAGCACAAAGAACGACACACAAAATGATATAATACGAAGGATCGTCTCCGAATTTCACAAATTTTCGGCCCCGCCGGGGTCTTCCTCAGGCACTTTCTGATCGAAATACCAGGTAGCTCCTGTAGTTCGACTAGAAAATGCCTGAGGAAGACCCCGGTTGGGGTCGAAAATTTGTGAAATTAGGAGACGACCCTTCGTATTACATGTATATACAGTTTTAACACGAGTTTCATATCACCAGACAGAAGTACTCGATCTACAATCGAAAAAATTCTGAAAATATTTTGGATATCGGAAAGTGAAATAATGAATCAGACAGATTTCATTTTTTAAGTCGAACGAATGCTCTCAAATCGATCAATAATTTGGGGAATAATTGTTTTTTTTGCGGAGAGGAATTAAAAGTACATATGAAAGTCGTGGCATTTTATCGATGACGGCGTTTACTTTCCCGTGGTACCGATTTCTGGATCCGTGCGCCAATGAATTAGGCTTAAACGTTTCGATATACACCGAGATAAACTGGTACCCGGTCCATAACAATTTTACCTCGGACTTTTGCATATGTTAGTACAAGTGTTTATCTGCCAGTGTTTCTGTGGGTGAGTGTGTCCCCTTATTGTTTGGGAAACGCTGGCAGATAGATCGACATGTTTCTCTGTGTGTCCTCTATTGTCAAGTCGCCGCTTAATCCGTCACACAATAGGAGGGGAACTCTCACAGATGGGGAACACTGGCAGATGTTACACCGGTCGTGCCTATCGCGTTCGTGAATATGACTGGACGGTGCTGTCCCAGGTGATATGTATAGGAACTATTATGTCGATACTTTTCTATGTTTAACACCTTCGTGATTGGTGGATTTACTGGGTCAAATGGAGGTCACCTTCTATCTGCATTCCGATACGTCAGCCGTATTGACAATTGAAAAAATTTACATAATTTATATAATATAAAATTTCCAAGTGACGTCACTGGCAGAATTCCTCCAAAATGTCGGCCAACATTAGGCAAACATGGCCTTGGAGAATATGTTGCAGAAATACACCTTCCCACTTTGACTAATTTTACAAAATCCAAAAATGGTGGCCAAACAAGCCACGACTGCAGCGCTCAGGTTGGTAGGATCAGTAACTAGTCCTAACACCGAGATTGCCAAAATGTACAGTATGAGCTTTTCGGTTGAACGCGTTCATTCCGTGTACATTCCATTTCCAACTCGACAAGAAAACCCCCCTCCCTGAGCACACAAGTTTTGTCATCTCATTCAGAATTCGAAATGTTGCTACGACGTGTATGAACACTTAAAAGGCAATTAAGGCCATAAAAACTGCCAATAAGTGACACTGGCATATGGAAATCGCTGTAAGTAGCGACAGAAATGAGCACTCGCTATTGTGACCGTTCAAAAAGAAAACAAGAGTGTATGGATTTTTATGAGTATTGGCATTTTGATGTATTTAATGTGTTTGGGTTGTTAACAGATTTGCACTAACCAGCAGTGCCATCATCGGCACATAGCTGTACCCATTAAATGACCACCAAGTACACTGGTGAACAGATATATTACTCTTCATTCCACATCCAATTGGCGCGAGGTTTATGGCCGATATCTCCGCAACGGCTGGGTCAAATTTGACATACCGTACATCAATCGATTTGTCTTTTTTGCCGCTACAGCCATCATCACTGTCATTTTCCCTATAAACGTGACAGAAAATAGTTCTTTCACCAATCACAGTTTGTGTTTACGGCCGAAATGGCGGCCATTTTGAAATGACGCAATGCATCGCGCACGTGTAAACTGCACTGAACACCATGGCGAAATAAAATGGGTTTTGAGAAAGGGATCCATTATGTCGGCCTTACGCGAAAAATGAAGATAGCAGAAAGATACCGACAGGAACGACAAGCCAATTGATGTATGGTATGTCGAATTTGACCCAGCCGTTGCGGAGATATCGGCTGAAAACCTCGCGCCACTCGGAAGTGGAATGAAGAGTAGGAGAGTGGCCAATTTGAAGTTTGATGTAAGTTTCTGCCTGTTAATGAATGTAATGAACTCAACTTATGTTCATATATTGTGGGAAGGGTCCTTCTTTCCCCTTGGTNCGAAACAATCTTTTTGGGTATATTCATTGCCTTTACACAATATTACACCTTCTCAAACTCAATAGTTGCGTCATTCAGTTATCTCTTTAAGGTGGTGGTGGTGGTGGTGGTGGGGGGGGGGGGATGATAGAAAACCATTACAAAATTGGGCCGCAAGGTAGGATGGCTACTTCTAAGGTAGGGTGGCAAAATGCCAAGGTAGGGCATGTAGGGTGGGCCACCCTAACAAAAAGCCATGCCGAGAACACTGTATCAGTGAATTACATAATCAGTGGCAATTTTGCAATGAAGTTAATGACAATATATTAAGGCAATTCTTGCCCTTGTTCATCAAAGGCATTTACAAGCAAATACTTGTTTTTCTTCGTTTTTTCTTCATATTTTCTTAAGAATAAAGCTTTTAATTACTCATGGTCGATGATACACTTGTGTTACATAACATGTCTGACCAGTTACGTCATAATAAGACATGTGTTTAAATCGTTTAATATTCCGGTTGCAGTCAATTCAGCTGAGACCCAAATATCGCAGATCCAACGACAGCTAAGAATTATGTGTCTGCGTACGCCTAGCTTAACACGTTGACAGACGAGCGACGAGCAACGTGTTGAACGCGTTGAATTTTTCCCAACTCAGCCAGATGATCATCACTTCGTGACAACACAATACAAAACACGTCCCAATCTACTCGTTAAAGTCTCTATACTTCCTGTGCTTCTTCCTGTGCTTCAGCCACAGGACTCAACGATGAAACCATTCAATGTACAGTCTTGTTCAAAAGTAAAAAGTCAGTGATGTTTCCTATTCTGCTGAGATGCCAAAGGTCATTTATGGGTATGATTGCAATATTACACACAATGATTTTTAAAAAGTTTCTTTACCGAAATTCATAGGATCAACTAGGGAATGACATCATATTGATTTTAAATTTAAAATTCCGAATTTTGAGTTGTTTCTTGATACTTTGCAATCATGATGTTTTTTTTAGTGGTATTTTGCCAGAAATGTATATCGTATAACTGTATGACCTTTTTAACAACATTATAGTGCATAACATAACACACTTTGAGGTTGAAACCATCGATATTAGCTGAAAAATCTGCTGTCTTTTTACTTGTTAACAAGACTGTACATGTATACGTCTCTATACTTCCTGTGCTTCAGCCACAAGACTCGACAATGGAACCATTCGATGTACACTGTTGGACTGAAATATTAGGCGACATAAAAATACTTGTTTAGCGTCCCCTCCCGACCTGAAAAATGCCAAGATCCCTGATTTTTTTTGTAATGCATTTCCATTAAAAAATTACCTACTCTAAAATTTGAAAATTAAAAAATATATATTTGTTTTTGACCTATCTTTTCAGCTAAAAGCTACTAAAAATAAAAATAAAAACCTCCCTCCCAACCCTGAAAAACTAAAGTGCCCGGACGCTAAACAAGTAATTTTTTTTATCTGGCCTCAGGACATTTTCAAAATGCTAAGTCATTTTCCTCTTCTTTTATGCCTTCCTTTTGTCTCTAACCACTAATTATTTTTTCTTATTAATCAGAACATTTTTACCTTGGCAAGTGGATTATATAACCCCCTCTGATTGTCCACAATGTAGGGCACAGAAATCGACACACAAACTGATATAATACAGGAAGTCGAATTCGAGAGGCTTGAATGGCACCCATCATAATTATCTTTGTAATGTTGTCCATGGATCAGCAACATGTTGTCCACAAACCAAGATTTAAGCGTTTTTCGCTTAAACCTTGGAATTCGACTTCCTGTATTATACCCCTCTGATTGTCCACATAAAAGTTTGTGGACAACATGTTGCTGATCCATGGGCAACATTCCAAAGATAATTATAATTCAAAGGCTTAAGCTATTGGAGGGGAGAAGTATGGATGAGGCGCATCATGATTGTCTTTGTTATTCGTATACCAGCAACCCCATGTCAATAACCTTTGGCATAGACAATCTCATGGGATTATATAACCCACTTGCCAAGGTGAAAATGTTCTGATTAATAAGAAAAATAATTAGTGGTTAGAGACAAAAGGAAAACAAAAGAGGGAAATGACTTAGAATTTTAAAGGGAGACTCCACTCATTGTGTGAAATTCTGAATTTTTGAAATATCCTTAATACATTCAAATTTATTGATATCTGCAACATGTCAGATTTTTAAAAATCAGCAAACTCATCATTTTAAGTATTTTAATTGAATCCCAAGGGGACCATTGCACAGCACATGTGATATCATATGTGCTCAATGCATATTTATGAAGGAACAACCAACAGGATTAGACAGTCACGGTATTAGCTCATTCACTACAAAGGTCGTCAGCCTATTAACACTAGTGACATCACAATTCATGGCATTACTCTCCATTCCAAATCCCCTTGGCGCGAGGTTTATCAACGATAGCTCCGCAACGGCTGGGCCGATTTTGATGAAACATACGTCAGTTGACTTATCTTTCTTGGCGGTACAGCCATCATCACAGTCAATTTCCCGAAAAACGTGACAGAAAAAAGTTGTTTCACAAATCACCGTTTGTGCTGACGGCCGAAATGGCGGCCATTTTGAAATGACGCAATGCATCGCGCACGTGTAAACTGCACTGAACAGCATCGCGAAATGAAATGGGTTTTGAGAAAGAGATCCGTTATGCAGGCCTTACGCAAAAAATGAAGATAGCAGAAAGATACCGGCAAGAAAGACAAGTTTATTGATGTATGGTATGTTGAATTTGGCCCAGCCGTTGAGGAGATATCGGCCGAAAACCTCGCGCCAAGGGGATTTGGAATGAAGAGTAATCTCTATGGATTGATAAAAATTCAAAAGCTTACAATGAGAGGAGTCTCCCTTTAAAGTGTCCTAATATTTCTGTCCACCAGAGTACATGTATATTCTGGCCGGAATAGAGCATAATTTGGTGTCGTCTTGACGCTTATTATTCATAGCAAGATTGTGCTTTTTCACCACAGACGCGATAAGTCCGGTGCCGTGACTGATGCCGCAAACCATCAGAAGTTACAAAGGCAAAACATGACCAATAACATGGCTTATGCGTCAGTGAATTTAATATCTCCTTCGATTTATTTTCCATTGTTTTGCTTGCGAGTCGTCCCCGAAAGGTTTGAACGTGTCAGCATCACTCAAGGGTCTGTTTGCCGAGCCGAAAACTTCCATGGGAAGACACAATCATTCGTGGCGACCTAATCATAGAAACAAATGATTCTCGTCGTTAATGACATCTGATTGAATCGTGGCCTTCAGGCAGCCATTCATCCGTAGTGAACAGGGTTAAGAAAAAAATAAGGTGCGGTAATATAACATACTAACAGTACATGTAGTCAATTCGTTTGGGGAAATGCAAGCATTGGTCATTGCTGTTAACCATTTTCAATCAGCCTAACACTCATAAGTTCAATAGATCTTGGCTTTGTCCCTGACCACCTTTATCCCATGTGCATGTGTCCTTTGTTATTGTGTTGGTCAAAATAAATACCAATACCAATACCAATACCAATGCCAATACCAACACCAACACCAACACCAACATCAAATAAATATGTATCTTTTATTCTCCAGTATTGGAGGGAAATTAATAAATAATAATAATATCATTCCTTGACGCATTGATCCCGCATCAAGATTGAGATGTTTTATAGTTCGATTTGGTGTAGGTGATTTACCGATGTCCGTTCACTATGATGGGGACCAGTTTGACAGCTGCGATACCCGTAACTGAATAGGTGGCATGGCAAGTGGTAACTACTACTGATGCAATTTTTGCCGGGAGAAATGTTGACTTTGAAGGAAATCGATGTTTTAGCTAAAATAGGTCAGGTCCACTCCGTCACATCTCATCATCTATGCATGTTTCCGAAATCACATCTAATCATCCATGTACGTTTCCCAAACAATAAGGGGGACACTTTTGTGTTTATAGACAATTTTACATCTGTTTTGCAAAATTTCTATTCGTTTTTGGAAAATACACTTGTTATGCCGAAAATAATCACGTTTTGTATGTTTTGTATATCTCCTTTTACACAGAAATATCTGTTTCGGCACAAAAACATATGTTTTATGCTTACAAATACGTTTTGTGCACGTCTAATTTATGCGGACATAACCGCCCATACACACTGACCCACAGAAACACTGGCAGATATAACACACCGGCATACCAAGCAAATAGCCGTGGGAACCTTCATTCAATGACAAAAATATTTCCAATAAAGCAACTGAAGATGACGAGAAGCTATGCTGACAGTCCATCATTGTCACTGCCAACATCGTAAACGAAGTTTGACAGGTGAACCCACATGGGCTGACCACACTGCACAATGTAATGACATCCAGTCGTTGGTCAGCAATCGGGCCAAACACACCCGAGGGGAGGAGACAACCCTCACGAAATTCTGTTTTCTTTCGCTCGGTACTATTCGGCTTGTTCTTGTAACAAGTCTATTTTTGAAGCGACTTGCCTAAGGCTGTCACTGGCTTTTTTCGGTGCGATGGACGTATTTCAAGGCCTTGAGACCTAAGCCAATAGGAGCAGTCAGCCGCGCGAATTGCCAAAATAAGATGGCAGCACAGTTCTAGCGGTCCAATACAAAAGAAACTTCTCTTGATTGGTGCTCAGTCAAGACTGAATGAGTCCGCTATATGCATTGAATTGGGCCGTAGTGACACCTATTGGTCAACTCACTGACAGCTCCTATTACAGTGTAGACTGACCGATGGCTAGCTCCGGCGAGGTCCCAGTATAGAGTCTTGGATGGCCTTGTATCCTTCAGTGAAGACATACGTAAATTGTTTCGAGGCCTACGTTACTGGTCCTGCCACGTCAGCCCACACTAGACTAACTAGGGAGGTTAAAAATGAAACGATAAACGTAAACTTTACGCCAACGTTTTTTTTCATACCACACATTCGCCAGATTTTGTATAGCATTTTCGGTACAAGAATAACGTTGTCGTTATCGTTTACGTTATCGTTTGATTTCTTAACTTTCCTATTGTTTGTTTGCGGCGTCGTAGCGGAGCGAGCGCGATCAAAACCATCACAATATATATAACATAATGTCTTATAAACAACACCCAACCAGAAACACCTGTTCAAGGTTCATCCTCCCATTTAAAATGCTTTATCGAGAAGAGATTTCTAACAGGTGCTTAAAAGCAGCGATCGTACCGGAATCTCAAAACTCTGACCAGATTTTTTTTGTGATCGCGTGGATCACGACAACGTCGCACGATATTGTTTGCTTAAAGTACATGTAAAGTACATGTACATGTACATGTACTTACTAGAGCTTGGGGTAGCCGACAGTAAACAGCGAGTTTGAGAATTCGTCCCGCTAACGGTGATATTTTTTTTAAATGGTGTACCTTTTGTATATTTTAAGTTCCCGTCTTTGTAAATACGGAGGTTTAGAAATCAAACGATAAACGTAAACGTTAACGACAACGTTATTTTTGTACCGAAAATGCAATGTAAATCTGGTTTATGTGTAGTATGAAAAATAACGTTGTCGTAGTTTACGTTTATCGTTTGATAAACACTGAATGTACAGTGAATGTACACCATTGATGTTTTAAAATCTGCAAAAACATAAAAGCTTGCCATGAAAATGTCTCGCATAACATAACCATCAGTAATACATGTATTACATTAAGACTGAGCCTTGGCTACTTTTGGCCAAATAGTAATTCAGAAAAGAAAAAAACAGACTTTTGTTGCTTAACCAACCTTGGGTCGAAGTTTAGGAATGTTTCACACTGTGGGATAGGCCCGACACACCTGGAGCCGAGGTTTGGCCTAAAGGGCATAATAAAAGTCTTTTAATTTTTTTGGTGCGAAATATCGGCAAAAAATTGGGCCTGGGCACAGTTCATCACATATGTAGCATTGCCGAAGAGGTGTTCGTTTGTAACTTTTCATAGTCGTTTTGTGTAATTGCAGCTTTTAAAACATGCTCTATATCCGTGGTGTACATTCACTGTACATTCAGTGTTTGTTATTTCCCTCCTGGAAAAAATGGCCGACTTCGGCAACGTACAGTTGTGCTCGAAAGTTAGTGAACCCCACCAGGATACTGTGTTCTAAACATTATTGTTTTATTGTGAGGCCATGTAATAAAACATATTTCTTGATATTTTCACACTATATCGTGGCTGCTTGCATTATGTCGGTCTACAAGTGAAGTGAGGTATAATTGGTAATATTTTGAGCTCAGCAAGTTCCGTGCATTTCGTGGTGGGGTTCACTAACTTTCGAACACAACTGTATCTATTGGCTAGCATTACATAAGTGAACTCTCCTTCCCATGAGCTCATTCATTGCCAACGCTCTTTTCCACCACAAACCGTGACCGCATCAACCTGTTCTACTGCTCATTCCACTTTCGAATGGCGCGAGGTTTATGGCCGATATCTCCACAATGGCTGGGTCAAATTTGACATACCATACATCAATCGATTTGTCTTTTTTGCCGCAACAGGCATCACTGTCCTTTTCTCTAAAAACGTGACAGAAAAAGGTTCTTTCACCAATCATAGTTCGTGTTTATGGCCGAAATGGCGGCCATTTTGAAATGACGCAATGCATCGCGCACGTGTAAACTGCACTGAACACCATGGCGAAATGAAATGGGTTTTGAGAAAGGGATCCGTTATATCGGCCTTACGCGAAAAATGAAGATAGCAGAAAGATACCGACAAGAAAGACAAGTCGATTGATGTAGGGTGTGTCAAATTTGATGCAGCCGTTGCGGAGATATCAGCTGAAAACCTCGCGTCAATCCGATGTGGAATAAAGTGTACGTGTAGTTAATCGACGCTATGCTTGTGTTCCTCTGCTCATTACAATGAGTTCGCACTTTACACGGTCTGACTAAAAGATCATTACACAACCACTTTCACCCACAGGCATGATAGACATAAAGTGCTCAGCCTTTGTCCTGAAGTATCGCTATCATTGAAATTTGACTGTAGTTTTGTTTACCGAAGATAGCGAGTTAACAAGTGAGGAGTCACGAAACGGTACCCATAAATGATGAAGTTGACAGGACAGTAACAGTTCGATCGGCTTCTTTTGTTCTTCAAATTTTTGGAATACAGGTACTCGTTACAGTGATTTGCAACAAGTTTGATAACTAGGTGTGAAGTGTTTGCTTATTGCTCTCTGTTCAACACACTACATGTATGTTGGCGATGATGCAAACACTAACAAATATGTAATGTGGGCGATCCCAGGGATACTAGCATAAAGGAATCAAAAAAGTTCAACTTAAAGATAATATATCACGGATTTTTTCGCGGGCCACGAAAATCATTGTTTATTTACATTTTGTTTGTTTATTTCTCGTTTTTCTTTGTCTTATGAGTAATTTGTTGGTGGCGTGCCCCTCTAGAAATTCTTTTGATACTGAAAATATTCAATTTGGTGGGTTGGCATGTCCCAAAAGTCCAAAAAAACATAATGTAAACATCAATGTTTACAAACATTAAACGTAAACAATGAAGTCGTGATATATTATCTTTAAAGTTTAACATTTTATAAATGTGGACAGTATCCCTTTAAGCCTCAACAGATTGGCATTCTGACTCTTCCATATGATAGGCAAGACCCTGCATGTGTAGTGCAAATTTTGTTGAATTCAGACAAGTTGATTTTATGATACAAAAGGAGTGAATTAAATTATGAGAACCCCACGAACGATGAGAGCGCAGGGTCATTTGTGTACATTTGAATAGGCTAAAGTACATTTGCACGTGGAATACTAGGCCTAATCGTGCTGAAAATAGTTCTGTTATCCTCAAAAATGGAATTCAAGACTGTAGTTTTGTTTACCGAAGATAGCGAGTTAGCAAGCGAGGAGTCACTAAACGGTACCTATAAATGATGAAGTTGACAGGACAGTAACAGTTCGATCGGCCGCTTTTGTTCTTCAAATTTTTGGAATACAGGTACTCGTTACAGTGATTTGCAACAAGTTTGATAACTAGGTGTGAAGTGTTTGCTTATTGCTCTCTGTTCAACACATTACATGTATGTTGGCGATGATGCAAACACTAACAAATATGTAATGTGGGCGATCCCAGGGATACTAGCATAAAGGAATCAAAAAAGTTCAACTTAAAGATAATATATCACGGATTTTTTCGCGGGCCACGAAAATCATTGTTTATTTACATTTTGTTTGTTTATTTTTCGTTTTTCTTTGTCTTATGAGTAATTTGTATCACTATCATTGAAATCTGACTGTAGTTTTGTTTACCGAAGATAGCGAGTTAGCAAGTGAGGAGTCACTAAACGGTACCCATAAATGATGAAGTTGGCAGGACAGTGACAGTTCGATCGGCTTCTTTTGTTCTTCAAATTTTTGGAAAACAGATACTTGTTGCAGTGATTTGCAACAAGTTTGATAACTAGGTGTGAAGTGTTTGCTTATTGCGCTCTGTTAAACACATTATGTTGGCGATGATGCAAACACTAACAAATGTAATGGGGGCGATCCCAGGGATACTAGTATAAAGGAATCAAACATAAAGGTTCAACTTACAAATTTAGCATTTTATAATGGGGCAGTGTCCCTTTAAGCCTCAACAGATTGGCATTCTGACTCTTCCATATGATAGGTAAGACCCTTCTGCATGTTTAGTGCAAATTTTGTTGAATTCAGACTAGTTGTCTTATGGGTGTCCCCCATAAGTCCTTATGGGTGTTCCCCCATAAGTTATGATACAAAAGGATTGAATTAATGAGAACCCCACGAACGATGAGAGCTCAGGGTCATCTGTGTACATTTGAATATGCACTCCTAGTATACCCCTTTAAATCTCAACAGATTTGCATTCTGACTCTTCCATATGATAGGCAAGACTATTCTGCATGTGTAGTGCAAATTTTGTTGAATTCAGCTTTATAGTTGATCTTATGATACAAAATGACTGAAATTAATGAGAACGCCACGAACGATGAGAGTGCAGGGTCATCTCATCTGGTGCTCACCAGTCTATCTGGCCTCACGGCCATCTAGCCTGGTTCGAATCCATCACATTTCCCGTTTCTGAGGGGGGTGAGAGCCTCAGCCAATCATCGGGGCGCGAAGGAAAATCGACGTGCCAATCAAAACCCATGTTACAAATGCGAGCGTGAAGAGCAAAGAAAGTGTCCAACGGTGATTTGTTTCGCGAGTTCTGATTGGCTCGGAGGCGGGGTCAAGTAGGGGTCAGGTTCATTAATAATTTATGCATTAACGGAAAAGATGACAGAATTCGGACAAGGCTAAAGACGGAGTCGATAGCCTTGTTTGGACAAGATGGGTCATCTGTGTACATTTGAATAGGCTAACGTACATTTGCACGCCCAGGGCCGATTTAACAGATGTTTGCTAAGCTAACCATTGGTTCCACCAAAAGTTATTTTTAGTTAAATTTAGTTGTACATGTACACCTATCTATCGCATGCCTATCTATTTTAAATAGATAGGCATGCGAAAAGTGTACAGCTAAATTTTCACCAAAAAGCCCGGTTTGGATGGATAGTAAGCGCTATACAGAGCTTAGAAAACAGGGCTTTTGGGTGAAAAATTTAGTTGTACATTTTACACACGCCTATCTATTTTTGGTGGAACCAATGGTTAGCTTAGCAAACGTCTATTAAATCGGTCCCCAATATATCAAAGCGTCAGTTTCTGGACATCGATTCTAAGATCAACAGCCTTCTAGCATGTCTAGGTGGTTAGCAATGCCGAATATAACCAACCGGAGAAGCTGTCAGACCTCTCCTCGACCTTTACAAATGTGAGTTTGGTGAAGTAGTAGTCTGTGTTGTAGGACGGATTAAGAAGAATTATTCCCTTAACAAAACGTAGCTGACGAAAATTCGCAGTGATTTATAATCCTCAGGTTATGTCGTGCCGAAAGGTTTGTGATGATTTTATGATTTTTGATTAATCAAGATTTTCAAATCAATTTTGCTGAGGCGTACTTTGTAGGCGTGATCCCCGAACATTGCGCAGTGACGGAAGTCACGTGCTTCAACAGTTAGACGAAGTCACGCTTCAAAGCAAAGTTGAAGAGCCGTATTTAGAAAGGGTGATCATCGCGCGATTAAGACTATAAAGCTAGGAATCCACTGCTGATTTTCTGGGTTGCGACTTGCTATGCAACCTTCGATTGAATACGATCGCAAGGAACTGATACCGGTCGCCGACCGATTGCGGGCTGAAATTGACCACATCTTCACCACTGGACGAGGTGGAAATTACGTCTAGCGAGTCCACTACGGCGATCGAGGGCCCAGTTGCAAAGCAAGTCGCAACGCAAAATCAACTTAATGAAAATCAATGGTGGATTCCTGCTTAGACGCGTATAACTTCACTACAATGAAAGAAATTTCCTTCTCAGGATACCGATAAGTACATGTACTTTAGGGTACTAACAGGTCTGTGCCTGAGATGAGTAGGGGTACTCATAATGAGATTCTATTTCTGCTCGTAGTGAGTAGATAAATACTCATAATGAGTATTTACCTCATTATGAGTATGCCTTGTACGTTTATTTGGGGCCATCCTGTAGTCTGTACAATAAAGCAAATAAACTACATATATGTATGTCATTTCTCTTGGGATGGCGCAGGAATAACACATCGCCTTGGCTGCGTGCAGGATTCCTACTTTTTTATCGCCAGTGTTATTGCCATTACATTTCGACCCTAACCCTATGTACACGTTTGATTTTTTTTTCAAAAATTTCACCATCCTGCAGAATTTGCGATGTTTTCAACATCTCGTTGGTTTGAAAATTCCCCCATTGAAAGTGTTTTTCTTTCTGGAATGATGCCTCTAAAAAACATGATACATGATAAAATGGTTATCTACATGTATACACAGTATGCTATTTTTCACGGATGCTTGTCGCTCTCTTGCTTGACTGTTTCCCAACACGACAGATCCGTCTCTTAAAATCCATTTTGGTGTCAATAAGCCTACCACAACAAACTGGACCGTCGCCCTCCTAACGCCAGGTGTCCCCTGGACGTTAGGAGGGGAAGGTCCAGTAACGCAACATACATTGAAATAAGTTAAAGTTAAAGTTTAAAAACATTTTCGGTTTATAGTCTGATATCAACTACGGTAGAGGTTCTCATCCGACATTACACTTTAACCCCAGTCTGTCCTGAAACCTTTCAGTAGAACTCAGATGAGCTGCTCATTCAGCGCTACAATCGAGCATTTCCGACCGGTACCCATTTATACACGTGGGTGGAGAGAGGCCAGTGAGGCAAAGAGACTTGCCCAAAGTCTCACGCCCAGTGGGATTCGAACCCGGTGTTATATCTGCCAGTGTTTCTGTGGGTGAGTGTGTCCCCCTTATTGTTTGGGAAACGTTGGCAGATAGATCGACATGTTTCTCTGTGTGTCCTTTATTGTCAAGTCGCCGCTTATTCCGTCAGACAATAGGAGGGGAACACTCACAGATGGGGAACACTGGCAGATGTTACACCGGTGTAACGTTTTTCAGTGAGGCCCGTGTGCCAGTGTGACATTACAATAGATTGACGGAATAAGCCGCGACTTGACAATGGGCGACACTCAGAGAAACAGCGAGTCCGTTTCCCAGTGTGTTGCGAACAATGGGAATCACACAGAAAAATGGCCTCACTGAAAAATGTTACACCTGGACCCTCTGACCGCTAGTGGGAGACCCGAACGTGTGGTATAGGTAGGCCTATACCACATACCTATACCACACGTCGAGAAAAGGTCGCCATGCAGTGCGTAGCAACAAAAACAAAAACTATAACTTTATTGTGAAAATGTGTTTTTACATTCCTTTGTTGTCAAAATGACAACACAGAAGACGTCGCCAAAAAACTAGCACGGAACTCACTTACTTTAAATTGATATGGTCTTTAACGAAGGAAGGAGGGTGTTTGGCGCACTTCCGATCTGGAATGTCGAGTAATTTTCTCATTCGATGCGATCGGAATCACGCCTACACACCTAATATTCTGGGACCAAAACGAGGCTTATCATATCATAAGTCACAGGGACGTGACGAAAAGATTCCACGAAATGAAAACCACGAAGAAAACTACAAACGCTATGACACTTAATCCTACTACGGAAAAGAATGCGAAACTACGTCTATGCAATCTGATTATACCTCGACTTCAATGCTGATTCATTAGCCGCCCTTAAGCTCACATGTTTAAAGTTCCGATCGTTCCTCATCAAAGGGAAAATACAAACTACCGTTAAGAGGAATCCCTTCGAAAGCTAATCATGAAGTCATCGTAAAAACGCCGTAGAAAATACTCATTCTAATTTTGTACACTTTGAGGTTATAGGAAATCAAAAACGCCATGTTGATGTTAATTAATGATGCTGAATTGACGTCTGCAATTGATGAAACTTAGATGATACTTCTAGGTTTATGTTAGTACCCGAGTTCGCGGCAGCACTTGTTTGTACGTTTTTTTTAAAATAATAATGTATATTGCAAATTTGCAATATCATAATTTGCAATATCATAATGCCACCATAAAATCTAAAAAATGAAGGTACTCCAACCCGCGTTGGAGTACGTTCATTTTTTTAGATTGGTCTACGCATATTCATCAGATTCGGATACTCCGAAATAGCCTGGTTTTAAAGACTGATTCTGTCTCGCCTTAAGGGCAAGCTGACGTTGTGAATTTTTGGAGCACTGGAAATAAAACATGTTATAATGCCGAAAATGAAGGCACCTGCTGGGTCTATCAGTCGACGAGAGGAATTGAATGAGACGCATCTTAGAATGCACTAATTAGCTAATAAGCTGAAACAAAAGACTAGCATTCGGAACACTTTCCCAAGAAATGTCACATTTTGAAGATCAAACAACATGCTTATCATAAAGTTTTAGAGGTTTTTTCTACCCAGTCCACCCCTTTTGGTAGCAATATTTTCAACAAGATATAGAGTATTCCACGTGTGAATTCCATGAATGCTGCCAGATTTCCAAAACAGGGCGGCCATGACACTTTGGGTTTTACTTCCTGGAACTACATAAAATGTCCTGAGCGTGTATGGTGTATATGAAGTGCAGGTCAAGACATCCTTGCCACCCAAGGTTCTATGGGTTTGTGACATTGCTGCCACTCCCTGAATGTGTTATTTACATGCTTCTTCTCTGAGAAAATTGTACCTGTTTTTCATGTTTGGTGAATTTCTTTGTTTTTGATTACGTAATGCAATTAAGCTGTAATTCTTGGGACTTTGCTCATTTTCTGTTTCTATAAAGCACAGTGATCACATTGGACCATAAAAACAGTCAGCTGGGGGTGTCTTTATTGCTTTTCTCAGAGGGGCCTGGATTGAAGCAATATGAAAATGTACAACAACAGCTTGCCCTTAAAACGAATCCCACTATCTCCAGCTACATGTACTCTCCAAAAGGCCATGATTCAGGAATTCAGCTTTGCGAAAATTTGAAAATGCCAAAATTACGACAGTACTTATGAACATGACAACAATTTTAGTAATTGCGTTTAAACCATAAAAGACAGAGAGCATGTTATTATATCATCTTTTGATTTCACCGATGCACCTGTTTTGAAATACGATTCGCTATGATATCATAATGCCACCATAAAAATTCCCCGGCGGCGCTGCTCAATTATTATTGCATGTTTTGAAACTATCATTCCTTTTATTGATTCCCACAATGTCGTCACGTCTTCACTCAACTCCGGAGCATAAACTACATGGTTATGTCCCTCAATAACGTTTAATTGTAATTGTTTTGAACTTCAGTGTAAAGTTCAAACTGATTTTGCTGCGTGTTCAAGGTGAAGAAGAAAGGCCCGTCTACACGATCATACATTTGTACAAAACATCATCATACATTTGTATGATGATGTTCATGGACAAATATATGATCGTGTAGATCGTTCTCCCAACAAACTTGAACACCATGCAACACGTATGATGATGTTCAAATTTTTAGCTGCATGTTTCATCTTGCCAACAAATGTTCACAACATCTCATATATATATATGTTTATTCACTACGCCCAAAAATATAATACAAGGTATAAGTACCAGGGCTGAAGCATGAGCATTATTAGCCCTGGGAAAATATTACAACTGAACAGAAAGGACGGAATAAAGAAACCAAACGAATTACAATACAAAGAATAAGCATACACAAGATGGATGGACAGTAAAGGGAGACAAAACATAAGTATTGAGTACCGGAGGGGGATGTAGGGCCGACCGTTAGAGGTCAGCATGTGTAATTATGTCAATAAAAGCAGCAGTTGTGTGGATGACATTCCTATTGACGGACAGGGGAAGTAAACTGTGACCAAGAAGTAACATTTCATATTTCAAGCCATTGACCAATCAGAAGGTTTATATATGTCATGTGGCACAACTGCATCATGTGACATGTGTACAAAATGGCAGCCTGCAGACTCACTTCTCATCCTGATCCATTCTTTAACCCACTGACACCCCTTCCTACTCCTTTTGCCTTTTTCACTGCCATTATTACTAATGAAGCAGCACCACTCACGAGGCTATTGTGAGATCCATTTTGAAACAATAAGGAACTTTCCCTCCAATTTCTTTTCGTTTTCCTTCCCCATCATAGTTCATCATGCAGATGTCGATGAATGTTGGACTGTGTAGACGGAAATCCACAACAAACTTGAACATCATCATACAACAGTTACTGTATGATGGTGTTTTGAAGAAATGTATGATCGTGTAGACGGGACTTACACTGTGTCCCAGAAAGACCGACACTCCGTGCCCAGTGTTGAGTTAGACTCACTAAACACTGTCATGATTTGCGCCAAAAGTACAAGGATCATCAATAGACGGCGCTGTTTGATGAGGGATCCAATCATAAGCCAGCATCACAGGCTTAACGCCACCGTAACATACTTCCTGATTGGCTAAGATATGTGTACAAAATGTACACTGTATATTCATACTCGTCGCAGATTCCCAGCGGGGATTTCCCGAATGGAACACCTAACGCCGTCTGTTAGAGATATTTTGAGGCTCACATCATCTGTAGCAGTTTCAGAAGGCGGGTAGTAGTGGGCAGCGGTTTGAAACTCCGTTTGAAACTGCTTAGGCAGTTCAGCAAGGCGCATGAACCTTAAAATTTGTCCTGGCCTTTGTCAGCAATTTTCGAAAAAAAAGTTGACGTACCGTATTTCATCGATCGGCTGTCTTCACACCAAATACTTCCACTAAACAACTAGAGGAAAGAGGAAAGTTGTTGTTTTTGTTTGAATGCAAATCACATTGTTTTTCGTTATATGACTATGTAGCAGAAAGTTATGTCAGATATCGAATTGATAAATCAAAAGGATGTTTCACCAACGTTTCATTCATATCTTTGAAGATAATTCCATTACTGGCGGAAAGATTGGTTTTGTTGCCTTTCAGGGGTGGCTTATTCTGTTATCTCAGGGTACATGTATTGAAATTTCTGCCAATGCAAATACTACCCAGATCCATTGTGTGTAAAAATAGGCTACATGTAAGTTGTGTAAAGTATGATTCACCCTAACTTCAACATGGGCAAAGTGTCAAGCTTGGAAATGTGCACAAGTGAGTGGTATCCATGTCGCAGTTATCTAATGATGTTAGGGTAACTTGATTTACTTTCCACGAGCCTATAGCAAATCCAAGGTTGTGCTTAGTCAGCTGGTAAATACTGTGATTCGTGGTGTTCACTTGTGGTGTCTGTTGCACAGGCCTGGCACTTTGCCCATGTTGAAGTTAGGGTGAATCATACTTCAAAAAGGAGTTGCAAATAAGGCGATTTTTTCAGCACGACCAGCTTGTTTTCTTTTTCTATTTCTGTCTACGTGCATACATGCGCCTATTTCGTCTGTACAGACATTGGGTCATATGAATAAAGCCTAGTAAATGATTTTACTTGAATTTTGCGATATAAATGCACTAGGCAATGCTGTACAAACCTGAATAGAAGTAAAAGCATTTGCTAGTCTTAAAAAATAAATAAATACTAAGACCAATTTCGTACCTCAGATAAATTTTCATGAATCTCTTTAGCTCTGAGACGTCACCTGATGGAGAATTTCAGTAGTTGTCCATCTGACGTCACGTCAAGCGTGGGATATCGCAATGTGGCCTATCCCCTAACGTGTTCGATAGTTAATGGCAGGAGTTTAAGTTTTTTTTGGAATGCCGATGAGCCCAATTTCTTCGCTCTTCACAACAAAGTACCATTTGAGGGTAAGTCAATTGGGGGCAGAGGCAAATTTGGCGCCCTTCACGTCTCGCACGATTTCTCGAGACACAAACCTTAGAATTTTTTAAAAACTTCTCGAACAAATGGTTTGTGTCCTTAGAGCTGTGTGAAATTTCATTAAAATTGATAATTTCCTGCGGGTAGATTTCGCGGGGCGCTTGGACTTCAAATGTACACCAAATGTACAACCAGTGTATTACTGTACTTTAGCCCATTGCTAACTGTAATGACGTGTCAGTCAAAACTTGTCTCCGCCACGGCCTGGTCGGAATCCCAGCAACAACAACGAACGATGTACACAATGAGGAACCCGCACACTAACGTCACGACGTGGCGCTGCAAGCGCTTGTACCGACGTCTCTATTTTTCTAACGTTATTTCCATTTATTTCTGCCGTGAAAATAAACCATTTGTGTTGGTCGCCCGACAGTAAAACTTACATCATCGTGTAGCAAATGAAATTTTCTTTTAATCTCATTCCTTTTTTCTTAAAATGGAGGGATACAGTGGCGATAAAAGCAACGTCTTTTGTGTCATTTTTCCTGTAGAAAAACGTACAGGCAAGTTTTCCATGACGCAACGTCAGCATCTCACATGACGTCAAAAACACCTAAAATGACGTCAATGACGTCGTTTCGGTACAAGCGCTCACAGCGCCGACCTGTCGGGATAAACCGCAGGGCAGGTTCCCCATTGACAAATATTATGTCAATATTACATGTATTTCTCGCTGAAGACGAAGTAATGTACAATAATTTCTTCCCTTCTAACGAAAAAAGGGTCCATAAACGTATTAAGTGATACTCTTCTTCGTGTTGTGAATTAGAAAACAATAATTACTATTCTCATCACTTGAATGATGTGATGGAATAGCTTATTCGTACAGCATTAATGACATACGTAATTGACTTTAAGTACGAGATAATAAATGTTGCCCTCATGCGGGGGTACGCAGAGTGCATAAAGTTTAACGAGGGATGAACATACACATGTACGTGTATTTGGCTATCAAAACTATGGCTATTTGAATATACAGAACGGACTGTTGTAAATCGGACTACTCTCCGTTCCTGTTCCGATTGGCGTGAGGTTTATCAACGATAGCTCCGCAACGGCTGGGCCGATTTTGATGAAACATACGTCAATCGACTTGTCTTTCTTGGCGGTACAGCCATCATCACTGTCATTTTCCCGAAAAACGTGATAGAAAAAATTCTTTCACAAATCACAGTTCGTATTTACGGCCGAAATGGCGGCCTTTTTGAAATGACGCAATGCATCGTGCACGTGTAAACTGCACTGAACAGCATAGCGAAATGAAATGGGTTTTGAGAAAGGGATCCGTTATGGAGGCCTTACGCGAAAAATGAAGATAGCAGAAAGATACCGGCAAGAAAGACAAGTTAAAATTGATGTATGGTATGTTGAATTTGACCCAGCCGTTGCGGAGATATCGGCTGAAAACCTCACGCCACTGGGATTTGGAATGAACTGTAGGGTTATCACTCCTGTCGCACCGAAACATGCCCGTAAGTCCGGGTTCACATAGAGCTACACCTACACGGACACGGCTTGCAAACACAGGAGCTCATTTTTCACTCGTGATTTAATACGAATCATCCGTATATACTGTCACACTGAAGTAGTTCTCAAAACGTCCTGCCCCGCCATAAAAAATCGTAAAACGGGCTAGAACGTGTTATACCCCCATCACACTGAGCTAGTTCTCAGTACGTTCTTGAAAATTTTGCCGAACGGGCTCAAACTGTGTGCGAACGGAGTGGACGTAGTGGCAACGTTTTACAGTCTTTTTACGAACTTCGTGGATGGGAAGGGTGCTCCAGTACATCGAAGCATTATTTGGCCAAGGGTACACGTTCTAGCCCGTTTTACGATTTTTTTAGGACGGGGCAGGACGTTTTGAGAACGACTTCAGTGTGATGGGGGTATAACCCTTGGACAAATACTGCCTCGATGTTCTGGTCGGAGCACCCTTCCCGTCCATGAAGTTCGCAAAAAGAATGTAAAAATTTGCCACTACGTCCACTCCGTTCGCACACAGTTAGAGCCCGTTCGGCAACATTTTCAAGAACGTACTGAAAACTAGCTCAGTGTGATGGGGGCATTAAAGGGACTAGGAAAATTTTTTCAAGCTTCGGTTATTACAAAATGCTAGTCTTTCATGATAAATTCCCACCGTCAATTCACTTTTTCAATTAACTGTTAATTACTGGCACCCAGACAAATCAGTCATCACCACACCATGGAGAATTCACCACGTCACTGGGAACCTCTCGCTGTATGTTTTGTATGGAGCGAGCTTGTACTTTATTATCTTGATTAGGTTCCCAGTGACGTGGTGAATGCTCCATGGTGTGGTGATAACTGATTTGTCTGGGTGCCAGTAATAAACAGTTAATTGAAAAAGTGAATTGACGGTGGGAATTTATCATGAAAGACTAGCATTTTGTAATAACCGAAGCTTGAAAAAATGTTCCTAGTCCCTTTAAGGTCAACGGTTACGTTTCGGGCTTTGACTTCACTATTCACATAGGCGACCATTTTCTAATTTTGATTTTGAATGGAAAATGAGTCACCGCGACCTAAATGATTTTGGGACACCCTGTAGAAATGCATCCTTGAAAATATTTCAATGCGATTTCGCAAGGATCACGCAGCCGTCGAAAGAAACTGCGATTATTATAAATCCTCTTAAAACCGTTTAGAATGAAGAACAAAGCCCTTACGTACCTTATTAGAATTTAGCACGAATCATGCGTGTTCATTTTACGATATACTGAAAGGAAAAATAATTGAATTGATTCATATTAATCTTTTTGCGTGATGGGTTTAATCATTAGAATTTTATAAATTCAAAACTGTTACATTTTTTGATTAGAAAAAAGTGGCAGATGATTATGTTTTGTTAAATATGTCGCAATAGAGATTAGGTACTAATGCACACGGTGCTGAGGGTTTTGAAATAGGCGAGTTGAAATCACCACAAATCGAGCATACATGTATGTGGGTGTTAAAACGACATTGCTTTGTATTCGAAAATGCCCTGAGGCCTGTTTCATAAAGTGACTTTAAGCTAATGGTATCATTAACTCCAATGCATTGTCCATTTGGTTAAAGGTACCATTAGCTTAAAGTCACTTTTTAAAACAGGCCTCTGGCTATTACTATACTGTTATTGGAAATCGCATTTTCCTCTTTTTGGATTCAGATGATATATAGGAAGTCAACTTCCAAAATTTCGCAAATTTTCGACCCCAAGCGGGGTCTTCCTCAAGCACTTTTCAGTATGGAACTCCAGAAAAGACTGAGCTGAATCCCAAATGTAGATCTAAAGTATCCTGTACAAACAGGATTCAGAGGTATTGATAACGCATCTAAGGACTCGCTGGGACGTATGAATTTGGGGATTTAACAAAGGGGGTGTTCATTTTCGTCAATTGAGGAATCTGAGGTGTGATCCTTGAGAAAATGGAGAAAGCTATGAAGCTGCAAATTGCAGCAATTATTCTGCACAGCACAACAAATAATCCCTGTAACTTGCAAGTGCATAGCTTTTTCCGTTTCCCCAAGGATCACAACTCAGATTCCTCTAGTGACGAAAATGAACAGCCCCTTAAATACATCGATTTAGTCGGGCAATTATTTCCACTTTTGGGTTTTTAAAAAATATTTAGTCGAGAAATAGGGCCTTATGGCCTTGGCGAATTGCATAAAAGATTACATCTACACATATTTTGATTGAAACGGATGCATCGTAAAATGTTTCACAAGTGAGTTGATGAAATAATGGGGTAGTCAAGTATCTGGATAAATTTCGGGCGTGGTTTTCCTTCATGTAGGTTGGCTCACAATGATACAAACACCATAACTATTAAATTTCAATAACTCATGACAGAAACATGGTGTATTTTAATTTTATGATTCTCTTTGTGAAAATCCTAAAATTGTCAATTCTTTGCCAAGAATGATCGACCTGTTCCGGTGTGACGTTTTTGAATGTTCCCCATCTGTAAGTGTTCCCTTCAACAATCTGACGGCATAAACTGCTACCTGACAATATTGGACACACAGAGAAACGTGTGCTCTGCAACCGTTTCCAAAATAATGATAGGGAGGTTCAGAAACCAAACGATAAACGTAAACTTTACGACGACGTTATTTGTCATACTACACATTAACCAGATTTTATATTGCATTTTTGGTACAAAAATAACGTTGTCGTTAACTTTTACGTTTATCGTCTGATTTCTAAACCTCCCTAATGGGAACACTGACATACGGAAACACTGCAGATTCAGTTAAGCTAAGCGCACGTGGACGGCAAATCTCAATGTAATAGGACTATTTATTAAGTCGACTGACCCAAGCTGCTCGTTATTCGGCCGGGTCAGTCAACTTCCGCAGCCCATCGTAGTGTGATTTGCCGTCCATCTGCCTTCGGACTTTCCCTCACCGTGGATTCCAGTAGAAAACATCGGGACTTCAATTACTGTCATCATTATCGTGAAGTGATGGAGCTAATAAATTAAAACTAAGATCGATGCACGACACGGTAATTAGATATAACAGAAGATGAAAAAAACGAACCGACGTACTACCAACCCACCTGCCGCCGTAGTATATCATTAGCTACACACCGCATTTGTGTCACAGCGTCTGGTTTTCAGTCTCGGTGCTAATATTAGCCTTCTTGCCGGTCATGCGTGTCATACATGTGTATAATTAGTGAGTTTTCGCAAACCTGACGAAACAGCATGTACGAAGTACGAAATTTAACATCATTTCCAGGACTTAATGTATTTCTGGAGATGGTTGGTACCACAAATGTCCCTGCTGCCAGTGCGTCTTTTAGCTTATCATGTAAAACCGAGAGAGTTGGTGCATCTTGAATTTTTAAATTTCCACTTCGTATCCACGAAGTGGAAACGAAAGATAAATTTCAAAGTTTAATACACACCGTAACTCTATCGGTCTAACGTCACATGCTAAAAGACGCTCTTGCAGCAGGCAATATTTGTGGTACCAACCATCTCCTGAAATATCGGGTGGCCCCCAAAAAACTGGAACACACAATATCAGGCCATAACTTTTACACTTTTTAAACAATTTTAAAATTGCTGTATTTTTGTAATGCCTTGAGATATTTACATGTACCTGAAATTTTCACCACGAGCCACAATTAACAGCCTCATATCACATATGAAATACCATGACATTTGATTAAAAAGTGCAAAAGTTATGGGCTGATAAGTTGTGTTCCAGTTTTTTTGGGGCCACCCGATACATTACGTCATGGAAATGAAGTACAATTTCGTATTTCGTACTTCGTTTTTCGTCAGATTTGCGAAACCTCACTATTATCGTGAAGTGATGGAGCGATACATCAAACTAAGATCAATGCACGACACGGTAATTAGATATAATA
Organism: Notospermus geniculatus; assembly: GCA_002633025.1. Classification (NCBI taxonomy): domain Eukaryota; kingdom Metazoa; phylum Nemertea; class Pilidiophora; order Heteronemertea; family Lineidae; genus Notospermus; species Notospermus geniculatus. The sequence goes on from NMRB01001339.1 coordinate 72,711, forward strand.
GAAGATGAAAAAAACGAACCGACGTACTACCAACCCACCTGCCGCCGTAGTATATCATTAGCTACACACCGCATTTGTGTCACAGCGTCTGGTTTTCAGTCTCGGTTCTAATATTAGCCTTCTTGCCGGTCATGCGTGTCATACATGTATGATTATCTCGTTGCTTAATGCATCTGGGTCTGTGTCGGAGAGTTCCGGAAGATACATTTGTAGCTTTCCATGGCAGCTTTTGTAGCTCACCTGGTGAGCTCTTACGGTGGTGCAGCGTCCGTCGTCGTCTGTAGTCCGTTAGCAGGGCACGTTTCGTAACCGCCAGATCTATTGACCTGAAACTTTGTACACATATACCCCTAGGTCAGATGACCTATGACACCAAGTTTCGATCCGATTCAATTCTTGGCTTGGCCACCAGGTGGCCAGAACCAAAAAAATAAAAAGTGCAATAACTCCTGAACTAATGACTGGATCATCTCCAAATTTTTACCATAGGTGTATATAATTAGGATACATAACATGTATAACGGGTTTTTTATTTGACCTACTTTTCAAGGTCACGTACATGTAGGTCAAAGTTCTACAAAAGTAACGAACCTGCCACAGTTCGACTTCATATCTTGCATGAACATGTATCAGAGAGGCACCTTCAAAAATACCGAGTTCCGGCCCAATCGAACATTCAATATGGCCGCTAGGTGGCGTAACCTGAAAATCATCGAAGTGCTATATATAAGTCAGGAACTGCTTGGCCCACTGTGCTCAAACTTGATATGGACCTCCCTCTAGATGACCTTTACATGCACGTCAAATTTGAGCCTGATTTGACTTCAGGCTGGCACTTTCAAGTCGAGTTACCAGAAGTGTACGACCCCGGTTAGGGTCGAAAATTTGCTTTTATCATATACCCGAGTACAGTATGTTCCGCGGTACCGCCTGGAACTGCAGCATTTTTCGTCAAAAACACCGCACAAAAACTAACGAAATCGACGTGGACGAATGCTGGCCGTCTTAAAATCACATTTCATGTTCAATAATACAAGAACTGTTCGACTAATATGCTACAAATCGCCTGAAATAGAAGGGGGATGTCCGCTCCGACCACCATCATGATCCGGGGTGTGATACGCGTTCCGTATCATCCCACTGATATGATACGCCCTATGTTACCTAATAAGCTTTGATTTAAGGGGCTTTGCGAGGCCTCTTGGCTCACTTCCTGGAAAGACGCAGCCGTCTCACTCCGCTGGGCTCACTCCATCAACATTCGCGCATTAATACAAAAACAACAGTGCTCTGACATGGCGGATATGCATGCGGTGATACAAGTGGCATCGGTGGGGTATTTTTGTCATTTTTTTGCGCTTCTTGTGGTATATGATAAATATAAAACCACACTCGTGAGATTTCCGAGGAAGCTGAACACACTCGTGATAATCTTTTGCCCGGAACCCCATTGACCTTCGGTCTCGGGGGTTCCTGGCAAAAGATCACCACTCGTGTGTTCTGCTACCTCGGAAATCCCACTCGTGTGGTTTTATGATTAGATATTGGAAATTGACTTCCTGTTTATCATAGTATTTTGTGCTGTATAGTTTGGATATCTGTGATGAATTTATTGTTAACAAGATTACTCTATGGGCCAGGGCCAAAGCCTTAGCATTATTGGCCTTGACTAAGTCTTTCTGATATCAAACCTCAATGATCCCGTATAAAAATGGAAAATGAATGGTTAGAATTACTACACAGATAACGTAATATCCGGAGAGAGCAATATATTTGCACTCTTTTAGGTGAACCGTCAATGGGTTGTTCGTGCAAGGCGATGCCTCCACAAAACTGTCCCTTACATCACGAATAACAAATTACCTCTCTGCCACTAGACGTTTTTTTTAGACATACCACGCGCTGAGATTTTAATATCAGAAAACCTTAAAGGTACTCTAGTTCGAACTGTAAACATTACGGTTTGTTCATTTACATGGTTGATTATAATAGTTACGGTTTGTTCATTTACATGGTTGATTATAATAGTTATTTTTCCTCAGACAGGTGGCAGCACCCGTGTATACCAAAACATCAATGTTAACTATTTTTATATCTATCTTGATACATGTGTACATGTAAATATTCTTGTAACTGAAATATGTTAATGATTTTACGCTCAAAAACAAACAAAAAGTTGTGAAAGGCGAGGTTTAATTCGATTTTATCTGATTTGTTAGTACCAGAAGTTGACAATATGTGGCACACCGTAATGTTTACAATTCGAACTAGAGCACCTTTAACGTACGTGAAATCAGAGCGAATTTTTCATACCTTGACGAGCCCATATATCATTCCTTAAAAAAGTGTATTGAAGTGAGTATGCACACCAGAGACGCATAAACAACTAGCTAGCGGTCGCTGTGTAGTATTCTTTTATTGTTTTAGGTTCCCAATATGATTCAGTCAGGCGTATAAAACGTAATCACAGATACCTTCTTGTCATAACGAATGATCCGTTTCAGGAAATTGATCCTTAATTCCCGAAAATCGATCAATTTCATTGCAATATATGGGGGGGGGGGGGGGGT
>NMRB01001339.1:75302-96817 GCA_002633025.1 Notospermus geniculatus
GGGGACTGGGAAAATCTCTTATGTGCTGTGTTTTGTGCGAGATTGAGGTTTTGCATCTACATGTACACCCCTCAGCATTAATTTATCTACACCTCATTTTTTTAAATATCTTGAGAAGAAATTGACCAAAATTGATCGGGTTTCTGTTACATGAAATTTTATTGCCTTGGTCACATTATTCCAACGGTTTTGAGTGATTGCTTTTACGTCAACATTATGTAATCAGCTGTCGAAAAATGGCTACAAAATCAACATTTTTTATTTGGTGTGAAAATCTTCTGATTTCTGCAATACATTTTGAAAACACTCATAAGAAATAGTCCTGTTAAATTTCCATTCGGGAAATCATAACAGGTTTTGAGAAAAAAGGTTTTCCCCCAGAAGTTTTGCCATGACCTGATTGCAATGGTTGACACAGCCCCTGTTCAGACTACCACCACGTCATGAATAATAAATTTTTCGTCGCATAACCGTAACATGTGACCAGTGGATCATGTTAATAATTGCGTGACGTGACCAAATTAAGCAGATGACGCGTAGGTTTATGAACGAAAACTGAATTCTTTGTGTGAACAATGGTCAATTGAAATACCCGCGGTCAGGTCAACAGGCCAATAATAGGCCTCAAGCCCAATAGGCCTCAGGTAAGTCATTCACATGTTACGCCTACATCCAACCTCGCCAGAGGATCAATGAAAGAGTGGACGAATCGGAAAAGTTACTCGGGCGATCACAACATTTTCTCGGGCGAGGTATAAACCAATTGACTATGAATAAGGACTCTAAAAAACAAGCCTTGCCATTGGATGCTTACTGACAAGGGACCGTGGCACAAGTCAACTTAGTGTTATGAATTTGGCCGTTGAAAAACGTCCATATCATCAAAAGTGCTGAATAAATTTACCAAGAACTTCCAGAATAGTGTTTAACAAATAGCTATCTTTATCTCCCCGATGTTTTTAAAACATTTCAGTTGAGAATAAAAAAGTTGACTTTTACAGCCATTTTTTGACAGCTGATTACATAATGCTGCCGCGAAAGCAATCACCCAAAAGCGTTGGAATTATTTGACCAAGGCATGGAAATTTCATATAACACAAACCCGATCGAATTTGGTCAATTTGTTCACAAGATATTCAAAAAAATAAGGTGTAGATAAATTAATGCTGAGGGGTGTACATGGGCCACATGGCTATAATGCAGATGATGGCAATATTTATATCTGCCTCAGCCAACCAGAAGGCAGTAAATCACCCTTTTAAAGCGATGTACTCGCGAGGTTGCAAATGAAATCTCGTTGAACTATCGCGACCCGCGATAGCACCCCAATTTCATTCATAAATGGCGGGGTTCTTGAAACTGATCTCGTGTGAATTCTAGCATCTTTGAACTATCAAATTACGGTATCGACGTTTTATACAATAAAACGTTCATGAAAAATCTTTTATTAATATTATCTCAATGAGTTTGGGCGACATTAGTGTTTACTGCCAGAAAAATTTCAAAATCTCACGGTGATCTCCGAAAACGAGATTGACAGATTAACAACAAACATGGCTCCGAACATGGCCGTCGGCATCACTGTCACTCATGTCACTCTTCTGGCTGCTGATTGGTCACAGTAAATTCCGTAGTATTATAATGAGATGACGTACTTGGAGTTCCATTCATTAACTGTAGTGCTGCCGCCATACGGGAAATAGAGGAACTATCGATGTGCAGTACTGCAGAGCACGCGTACATCGCTTTAACACGTCTGATGAAACTTCGTATCTGCAGACGGCATATGTCATACGAGTTTTTGATTCCAGAATCAAAACCACGTATATGTCATGCACAGCATGATATTGCGACATTCTGCTTAGACGTTTTTTCCTAAGAGGTTGTAAAGCTGTGACAGGACAAGTGTAATGTTTTTCAGTGTGGCCGTTTTTCTGTGTGACTCCCATTGTTTGCGAAACAGATTCACTGTTCCTCTGTGTGTCTCATTGTTAAGTCGTGCCCTATTCCGTAAATCTATTATAATGTCACACTGACACACGGGCCACACTGAAAAACGTTACACCGGAAAACTGTTTAACGCACGGTACATATATACAGTGAAAATAGATTGCAATACCACATATGTTGTGGCTTTCATCGGAAGCCCCTTGGACTCATTTCCGTCTTCTTATTGAATGTGGATAATGATATCGATAAAAGAAATGCTCGTACTTGCGAATTTCATCAGTGGCATGAGAAATCGTCTTTTTGTTGAGGTTTCGCATGCTGTACTGTACCTACATGTATGTACTCAGTTAGCAACAGCATTAAAAATCGTACATACTCTAGATTCGTTCTTCTAAGGTTACTTCACTGAACACCCATCTGACCGCCTACCCTATTGAATATGCATGGCAAAATAAAGAGCTGTTCAATGTGAGTGACAGGCGAGGAGGGAAAGGGCTATTGAAGACTGATTTATACGACCACAGATTGTTGACTTCGTTATCTTCATAAGGGAATAGGCCTAGTGATTGTAACAGACACTCTTTTAATAGTGCCTGCCAACAAAACAGTCTTCGCGGCCCAGTGCAAGTAACGCAAGACTCACTCATTGGTCAGTGATGTTGAATTGAATCAATAAATTCTTTGTGTGGCCTATATTGTGGGCTAGGCCTAAACCTACAGCATGAATATATGAAGTAACCTTAGAAGAACGAATCTAGAGTACATGTATATAGAGATTCTTCACCGACTTCACAATTCAATGCTAATGAACTAACTAATTAATACATAATTAGCCATGTGCTTGGCCATCAGTAACACATTACAACTCTATGTAATTCAGCACTAATTATCTAGGTGTCATTCAATCATCAGACTGCTGTAGAACATGTGATTTTATTTGACAAATCATATACTAAGAAATTGAAATGATAAGAAATATATGTTTTGTTTTGCGACCATTTCGTCACTTTGCGTGATTGTAGGCATTTCTTGGGACCGTCCCGGATGCGAATTTTTTTCCCAACCAGTATAGATTCCTAACCAGTATATCCATTACGAAATGAAATTTACGAAGTTAATGGTGGGTTAATGGTTGGGTTAGTGTAAGGGTTAGGGTTAGGGTTAGTGTTGGGAGTAGTATGAGGATTAGGATTAAAATTAGGATTAGGATTAGCTTTTGCTATATATACAGGTTGGGAAAAAAAGTTGGTCGTAATGGATATATCAGTTGGGAAAAAAATTCGCGTCCCGGATGGGTCTTGGGCAAGAAACTGGCAACAATTCCAGTTATTCGTCATGAATACTAGTAGTCATGACTCTAAAAGCGGACTGTTTCATATACCTTTGTACTAAGTACATTTAAGTGGAAGAAACGAGAAATCCGGCAGTGTCTCCGCCCTGCTGGGTGGTATTAGAATTGCAGTATTGTCTAGCTTAGGATCTTATTGGCGAGTAGTATATCTGTCGATAACTTTCTTTGATGAAGATACATGTATGCGATTGAAAACATAGTCGAAATTGTTAATAACGTATCAGTTGCTACGGACCGGAAGACGGGGGACGCAAAATGGCCTCCGGAAATCGACCCAGCAGCAGACGATGGTCCAGTTGACATGTTCAAACATTGGCCGCCTTTTATTGTCGGATTGTGTCCGCTTGTCAGATTTTGAGCAGTAGGAAAGCAGTTTTCGAAAGGCATTCCGCTACTTAGCAGACAAAGGGCCACCACGGAGATAGCCCTTCGGTTGACGTCAACTGCTCATAATGGATTTGAAGTGGCCGGACTTGGAAAGCCGGATAAAAGCTGTCAGGTATGAGTGGAAGTCATTAGAACTTAAAAGCGGACTATCATCGTGTTGCAATATGAAAAACACGCTTGGAAAGTTGGCCAAGTTTACTCTTCAAGATTATGCAGCGTTTCGATTTGATCCTCATGTATTGTTGTCGGTTCTAAACAATGCCTTAAAGGAGCTGAGAGTTTGTTTGTTGTGGGAACATTTCCGATGTTGGCATGCTGTCACGTCAGGAAACAAGAGGTTGATGACTGCGCAAATATTTGTCATTTCTCCCTCGCGAGATGATATTAGTGCGTACATTTCACCAAAAATTTTAGTCGTGCCCATTTCGTAGGTTTTTATGGAGGGTGCATTGACATCATGAACGACGGAAAGCGTTGTTATGTGGTAAAAAATGACACTCTTTCTTTCGACTTCATTATCATGTTATGGTTGGTTGGGTGTAAGCTGACACCGATGCCACGAAATTGACATGCTTGTATGTGACGGCCATTAGCCAAACGGGAGGCAAGACCCGCATAATAGTCCTGCAAGCAGAAAATCAGGCGAAGGTCAAACTGGCTAAAGTAGGCCATTATCTTTTTGTATCCCTTTCGTTTATTGCGATCGCATGCGGTAGAGCGTGCGGCTATGAATCCGGGGCGCCGGGTTCGATCCTTGCCAGGGGCTACTTTTTCTCGCGTCTGTTTCTCTGTTTATTCTTTTTTGCTGAAAATTTTGAAGTCGCAGGAGGAATGTCTCCCCCAGGCCTTCCATTTCCCTACCAAACTGCATAACCCTACTTGCTAATAAATACTTATAACCACAGATCCCTGTCAGCTGTCTGTCCTGCATTCAGAGAGACTGACTATTCACTAGTCTCTCTGAATGCAGGGGCAGCTGACTACCATCCACATTCCCCTCCCACTCACCAAAAATATCAACGACCCAACTAACGTTCAAGAGTACTGGGTCCACATTCATGAACATAATTAAAGCTGACGTGAAGCATACAAAAAGCCCCCATGCGATGAGCAAGAGAATTGCAAACGCCCTGCAAACACCCCAAACGAAGGCTCAGAACATGACAGACCCCACGAGGCCAGGAGGGCGCCATTTGTCCTCGAGCTGACGAGGTGTCAAGATCCTCTCGTGAGCTCTTGCTGAGACTTTTTTTGAAAGAAAAAATTTTGACCCAGCTGGGAATCGAACTCCCACTTACCTGTCCCATTCCTGAACTCGGAAAAAAATGACTAAATCCGAAGTTGAAGATGATGAGGTTGGGTATGGTCAGAAACATTAATGTCCTGTCCACTTACTTGTCCCACTCCCGACCCTGCTAAAGAATGGCAGCGTGCGATATCTTCAACTTAGGATTTGGTCATTTTTTCCGAGTTCAGGATGGGACAGGTAAGTGGGAGTTTAGAGTATGTCATGTGCTACAATTCTGTTGAAATTACACTTTGATTTTTTTTGCGGGGGGAGGGTATACCTTATACATGTATCGACACTAGGGGCCGTATTCAAAAAGGGCGTTTAAGACTTAGACGCGTGTAACTTTGTCAAATGCATGGTGGAAGTGTGTCCATTTAGTGAAGTTACACGCGTCTAAGTCTTGAAAGGTTGACCTTTAGCTATTGTTTGCAGGGTGGAATACAAAGGCTTAAATTGGACCTTAGAGTTAAGGAAGCTTCTAGAATACGGGCCAAAGACTTCATCGCAAAAATCAGTATGCGCAAACTAAAGATTCTATTGGTATTTTGGAAGGAGCGTGTTTCAAATTTACTTAATGACCTCAAATGCACCCCATCCAGATAAACCCCAACCAGTGATCTGACTTAACAAAATGTCCACGCTTCCTTGTAATGTACATGCTCGAAGTTGATCAGTTATGATAAAAAAGACATCACATGAATATTAATAGTTTAATGCCGTATCGCTTTTGTCAAGCATTATATCCAAGAAACATGATCACTGTACGAGACGAAGGCTGGACTAAATCTTGATGACTATCAGATCGTATCGACCTGCAGGACGTTGGCGGACGTCGTTATCAAGAAGCCGCTTCTGCCTTCATTACCGATCATCAACCAGTTGAAAAATACTGTACTAATGCCCCATCACACTGAGGCACAAACTGTTAATGTCGCCGAATGGGTGAAAGCATAAAGATATCAAACCCCTAAAGCAACCACTTGGTTTTCGACATTCGGAGAAAAACGTGATATCCAAAGAAATTTTCAACGCAACTTTCTCCAATTGTTTTATATATGATAGCTATGGGTCTTCGAAAATTCCATACGATTCCATTCAGTAGTTCTTGTGATATGGAACATTTAGCAGCCAGCCCCCTTGCGCACAATGTGTCTCTCGGGTATCTGCTATACATTTAGATAGACTACTGTACATATGTACAGGGATGTAACCAACAGGTTTATCCAGCCCTGGCATATTTATGAATTGGTCGTTCTTCACCAATTTGGGCTCAGGGCTAGTGGATTGTTGTATGCTACGGCCACCAACCCAAATTTGGTTAAAAATATTATTTTAACATGGAAATTTGGGTGATAAGAGCCATCTGGTGAGAAAAACTGGAACTCATCGGACAAGCACCAGCGTGTGCCCAAGTGGTTGCTTTAGGGGTTTGATGTCTTTATGGTGAAAGTCGTCCTGGGTGACCCTAAATGTCACCCAGGATAAAACTGGGTGACCCTAACGTCCCCCAGGACATGGCTGGGTGACGTTTAGACCCTAAACGTCACCCAGTTTGAAAATCGCGCCATTTTAAAACCTGCCGCCGAGGTTGGTGATTGATGCCAGTGGAACGTCTGTCAAGTAGCGGTCGCGAAATCATGAACAAACGTGAGTGACGTTTTTGCATCATAAAATCAGAATGAAACATGGATCTAATACAGCAATATGCGTCTTCATCGTCTGATGAGGAAGACAAGGGCGGCCATGATCTGATGATGTGGAGATGTCAGAATTCGTTTTCAGCTACACGAAGAGCGTACCACTTACCTCGGCGGCAGGTTTTAAAATGGGGCGATTTTCAATCTGGGTGACGTTTAGGGTCTAAACCTCACCCAGCCATGTCCTGGGGGACGTTTAGGGTCACCCAGTTTTATTCTGGGTGACATTTAGGGTCACCCAGGACGACATTCACCCATTCGGCATTGTCGTCTAAACCAGTGTAGCCAGGTTACGGAGTTAGGATGGTTAGCGTTGATGGTTAGGGTCAGGACTAGGTTTAGGATTAGGGTAGGGGTCAGTGACAAGGGTTGAGGGTCAGGGTCAGGGTTGGGGTTAGGGTTAGGGGCTTGGGCTCAAATTAAGTGCGAACGGCGTAGACGTAGTGGCAACTTTTTACAGTCTTTTTACGAACTTCCTGGACGGGCTCGCACGGGAAGGGTGCTCCAGTACTTCGAGGCATCATTTGGCCAACATTACACGTTCTAGCCCGTTTTACGATTTTTTAGGACGGGGCAGGACGTTTTGCGAACTACTTCAGTGTGACTGGCCCTTAATACCCCAATCACACTGAGTTAGTTCTCAGTACGTTCTTGAAAACTTTGCCGAACGGGCTCAAACCTTGTGCGAACGGAGTAGACGTAGCGGCAACTTTTTACAGTCTTTTTACGAACTTCATGGACGGGAAGAGTGCTCCAGAACATCGATGCATTATTTGGCCAAGGGTTACACGTTCTAGCCCGTTTTACAATTTTTTTAGGACGGGGCAGGACGTTTTGAGAACTAACTCAGTGTGATGGGGGTATTAATGCCCATCACACTAGGCCCGGAATCTGAATTTCCAAAAAAAATTGATGAAAAATTGGATCGTGTGTATAGGCCATTAGAGGTGAGGATAAAGTAGTTAGTGCGTTTTGGTAATGGCCACTGGTAGGCACGGATAGTACTGACGACTAAATCAGTCAAGCTGGACATGCGCAGTAGCTTGGTTTATGATTCTGTTTTCACATATTTTGATGACGTTTTGCAAATTTTTGATGACGTTTTTCACAAATTTTGGTCAAAAAGTTTTCATAGCCAGGGGCCTGTTTCATGAAGTGACTTTAAGCTAAAGGTACCTTTAACCAAATGGAAAATGCATTGAAGTTAATGGCACAATTGGCTTAAAATCACTTTATGGAACAGACCCCAGAACAGTATACATGTAGTAGGCCTATACTGCATTTATTGATGTACACCTTTGAACGCCATGGTATGAAACAAAAACAAAGCGTGTGAAACTGCGCCGTGTCGATCCTATTGTGATAGAAAGTCTTCTAATACAATAAACCAAGACAAATAAAGCCAGTCAAATTTACGGTATGACATCAATTTATTGACCGATCTCTTGTTTTCCAAAAAAAGTTGAGCATGATGAACATCACATTTAGACTGGTGAACGATCTTCTGGGCAGCTTGCATTTGAGGACAGGTGAAAGCAAATGATCTAAGCCGGTGTAATGTTTTTCACTGCCCCCGTTTGCCAATGCCCCCCAACAAAAGATTGAGGAATAAGCCGCGACGTGACAATGGGGGAGGCACTGATCAACATGTCTTTCTGTATTTGAGTGTCCGCCGAACAATAAAGCGGGCATTGTCATACGGGGGGCATTCTCATACATTACACCTGATTCCCGGCTAGTGACGTCATTCTACAGCTCCGAGAGCAATAGACCGACGCCGAGCTAAGTATAGACCAGCGGGCTATGGCATGTATTGTGTTGCAATAGTCAATAATTTTATTTTTCATGCAATGTTTCGTTCATCATTCAATGTTCACACTTTTCATTCAATGTTTGCAAATCCTTTATGCAATGTTGCGAATTCATCGTTCAATGTTGTGAATTATACATTCGATGTTGCCGCATTATGCATTCAAAGTTGTAACAATTTGTCATTCAATGTGTGCTAAATGGGTAATGGACGAAACAAGATGATGTAAATTTTAATGTCAGGCGACCGAAAAAATAGGGTTGTTTTCACGCCAGAAGTTAATGGAAATCATTGGAAATCGAGTAGAAAAAAGAAACTTTGGTCGCATCGCTCGTAGCGCCACGTCGTGACGTTAGTTCCTCCGGTTCCCCAATGGAGCTCTCCCAGCCAAGCATGAGGCGGTCAGAAATCCATTGCCCAATCAGAGTGCAGCATTTATAGTGTCTGAATTCTATGACTAATGTAAACAATCAAAAATAATAAGAATCTTATTTATACATACGAAAAACCACAGGGATAATATTCAGTCAATTTTGGGAAGACATTAAAGGAGCTGGACGTCCAAGTTGTAAACACGATATTCACTGGTCTCGGTCACCCAGCCGCTCGGTCACCCAGCCGAATCTGAGGATCTCACGTTTGTGTCGCAGTACCTGCGGAACGAAACGGTTGGTTGCGCGAGACTAGATATTCACTTCAGTACATATCACCGATAATAGGTGGCAGCACAGCGTGGATAGAGAACCAGTGAGTGGTTGAGTGAGTTGCATTGGACCGGGCACCAGTCTAACGATCACGGGGCGCTACTGGTGCTGCCACCTTCACGAAGGAATAAAACTAGTTTGCCGACCACTGTTTGTAAACAAACTGGTTTGTTTACAACTTCGACGTCAAACTCCTTTAAGTGATTTGTAGATACAAATCTCCCACGATAAAACAGGATAAACCACGAAAGTACCAATACCACGACAATACAGGGAGTGCAACTGATGGAACAGCCGCACCAGATTCACTGGATGTTCTAGCAGCGTTTGTGTGAGTGGATGAAGAGGAGTGAGGTAAAAAAAACCCTGCTGTGGGGGGATGAAGACGGAAGTTCACCCGTGTAAAGATGTTTTTTTAAAAATATATATTACTTATAATATCTTTATTTGCCAAGGGTACAACAGGCGAATCGCCTATATCAGTGCCCTATACAATAGGAAACATACAATACAAGATTGGTGCAGTGCAGGAAAGAAAAATAGGTCCAGCCAGCTACACAAAAACAACATAATGTAACAATACATGTGCAGTAGATGCAGGTTCGCTAGACTAGTACCTGGTCCTACCGATGGTGTCGCTTTTGAATGGTAGGACCAGTCTTGGCCGCCATTTGTGGAGGAATTCTGACAGTGACGTCACTTGAAAATTTTATGTAAATTATGTAAATTTATTCAATTCTCAATACGGCTGACGTACCAGAATGCAGATAGAAGGTGACCGACCTTTGACCCAGGAAATTCACCAATCACGCCGGGGGTTTTCCACGTTAAAAATAGAGAATCTATCAACTAAATAGTTCACATACTTACCACCTGCGCCAGCAACTACCAATCAGAGGCACGAAGGCGGTAGGCACGCCCGGTCCTAACATATGCAAAAGACCGATGTAAAATAGTTAGGATCGGGTATCAGTCTACAGGTTGCCACGCCACAAGCAGGAGCCCGCATCCATCTATAAAGACACATTTACTTTTCATAAGGCCGGATCATCCGCGCGGCCCAAGAGCGGCAAACGCCCGAAAGCACCGCCCACTGACCGGGCCACCGGACACGGACTTTGGGTCATATGAATGAAGACTAGCAAATGCCCCACTCGACCTTTCCAATACAAATGCACTAGACAGTGTTGTACAAATCTGAAGTAAAAGCGTTTGTAAGGCGACACTTATTTTATTTCTTGTTTTACGGATCCGCCGCATTTTTTTCCGATTTTGGAAAATAAAAATAATTGAAAAAATGGCATTATTTTTTTGCCGCCGCCCACAAACTGATTATCCGATCAATAAAAATAAAAATAATGGGAAAAAAAACGCTTTATTTTTCTACTGCCGACATGCTGGACGAACCTTGTCTGACGAAAATAATTCACAGCGGTTGTAACAATCATTCTCGTTCCCATTCATTGAGTGAATTTTATTATATTTTTGTACATTTTAATTTTTTTCATAGCCGCCTGTTACGTACTTTGACAAATATAATAAAACTAATTACAATTATTTTTATATTTATTTTCCACCCTCCTGTCAAGGTTTCTGTGAAAACCAAATGAAAAAAATATTTTTATTTTTATTTTCCTCCCTCCTGTCATGGGTTTCCAGGGAAAAAATCCGTAAAACAACAAATAAAATAATTGTGGCCTAAATATGGTTAGACGGCACCAAGTCTCTGGGACGTCGGGGATGTGGAATGCATTTCACATGCTATTCTGCATTTCACAACTGCTTGCCCCTGTGGAGTGCGGATATTTTCTCGTTGAAAAGAATGTGAAATTGTCAGCGAACACATCCACGAAGAGAGAAAATAGTCGAAGTTTGATTGACTGCGCTGGTTTCTGCGTCAGTAACCAGACATGCTTTGCGTTCAGCTTTTTAGCCAACAAAACGTGTCTACTCAGCACCGATTATACTGAGCAACTGTTTTCTGATGTCTCCCCAGGAGCTCTGTCGGGAAGGCGGGCGCCGCCGCCGATATCGCCGTGGTGTGCACCGTCTGGGGACGGGACATTACTTGTGGGTCATTTCAACAGTGACAAGAAACTGGACCTGCTTTGTCGAAACGCAAAACGTAAAGAAATCAGTTTCGCATTGTCACGTGGAGGACATTTTGAGACCACAGAAGAACAACCTTACGAATACTGCCCAATTACAAACGCCGTTACATTCATAGTTGGGGACTTTGATAATAATGGTATCGACGATCTCCTGTGCCACGATAAGACACAGATGAGTTACGTTTTCACACTGTTTGATTCAACTCAGAAAGTCATCAAAACATTTAGGCGGGGTTAGTACGGGAGCCATAGTCCGAACGTCTGACTCGTATTGCTATTTTTAGCCTATGCTGGACGCAATGCAGAGTCAGATGATGAGTAAACCGAAGAACCAGATTTTGGTTCTACGTCATCAGCATGATCAGATCACGGATTGGTGGTTCCCGTATCACGTGACATCCAACTGTAAAGATGGCGATGCTGTGCATTCGCCGATGCGGCTTTTCGAGAGGAATATTTTTCGTGATTTTGATAACAAACTGCGGTTTTCTTAATGTTTGTCTGGCTAAGAGTGAACAGAGAGCGTGATTGCGAGTGTAGCTGGTTGAAACAGCAACTAAAATGCCTCTGAAAGCAGCGTTGTCAAGTGATACGATTGCCGTGCACTAAATGTAACACGACCTGGAGATGGACGGACCAATCAAAATAGACTCCCCGCGACAGGCTTCATCTGACTCTTGTTGCGGCCGTCACTTCTGCAAATGAGCAACAGGAGGCAGTGTTCGGACTACGGGAGCCAAAGGCCAGAATTGTGCACAATAAGGGTTGGAGGTTGCACAAAAAGATATACAATTGCTGTTAACATTTTTTGGTATGTGTATCTATTCTACATAAGAATTGGGAGGACTGCTCGGTCATCTCTCTTGCGAACTCCTGTTATATGGACCGTTTTTAAGTTTTGGTACTGACTTTATCATTGGACTACGGGTGGACACGACTTTGTACAGGGGCAGGGGGGCCAATGTACATGTACAGCTAACTTCTGAACGGTTGGATTTAGACTCTATAAATGTATAACTAACAGATAGAAACATGGGCACAGTGAATCAAATAAGCATGGTCTTTAAATATTTTCAGTTGTTACATAATAAGAAATTGCAGTTTTAATGTAAAATTACACAAAATGGGACCAAATACCCCAAAAAGTGATTTCCACTTGCCAGAAACAATTAAGAACATCCTTGGCTGATTCAGAGGCACCATGTTTCTATCTGTTATGTATAGAGTCTAAATCCAACCGTTCAGAATTTAGCTGTACATTGGTTCCCCTGCTCCTGTACAAAACCAAGTGTACCAGTCCAATAATAAAGTCAGTACCAAAACTTCAAAACGGTCCATATAACAGGAGTTCGCAAGAGAGATGACCGAGCAGTCCTCCCAATGGGGAGCGCCAATTGGTCACGTGATGACTACTGATAGAGCAGACGAGACACCTAGCGTTGACCTAGGCCCATTGTTCGAGAGATGCGGTTCACCAAGCACGGCCAATCACACCTTGAATCGTCATGAATAATAGGTGGCATTGGTGTACTATCAGTTCAAAACCACGCGTATATTCTCGCGTGGTCTGCGTGATCGGTGTTCCCTATTCTTATGTAAAACAGATATACCTACATGTACCAAAAAATGTTAACTGCAATTGTATACCTTTTTGTGCAACCTTATTCACTATTTGACCTGCTTGGCTCCCCTAGGTGGTTCTCAGTGGTGCACTGGAAGCCACAAAGAGGAACACCTTGCCCAGGGTATATTTCGTAACAATGGGAAAAGACAGTTGATGTGCCATGGGCGTAAAGTTGGAAAAATGCTCTTAGTTGACGTCACGCCGTCGCCGAGCCCGTTTACAGTGTACAAAAACCCAAGAGTATTTTGCAGCACGAACGACGACACACACGGTCAGTTACTAGTCCGTCGTCTGAACAACGACAAATATGACGACCTAGTTTGTCTGCGGAACATAGGGATGTCAACCGGAATATCTTCCAAGCTCTCGGATGGTAAGGGGGGATTTGTACAATTCAAAACAATGGTTGATACTACAGATACATGTCCCGTGGGTTCTTTTTTTGACACAGGACACTTTAACGATGATAAATATATGGACCTTATCTGTGTCACTGGAAGTGGTTCTGGTCGGAAGCTGAAGATATTTTATGCGAAGGGTGCCAATCGGAAGTTCACAGGAGTCGACTGGGAGGGAAGTTTTACATGGTGTACAGACCAGGGGACGATCCATATCGGGGATGTCTTTGGAAATGGTCGCAGCCAGGTGTTGTGTCAAGAAAGAAACGGGACAATCACAGTCAGGAAAATTCCGTATCTCGAATAATCAAAGGGAGTTATTATCCCCGGAATGGAATAGTATGTTATTTTTGCCGGAACGGAACAGAAATGAAAATGCGGAATGACCCTAAAACCGGAACGAAACCACAAAATGAAACGGTGAAATTATCGCCAATGAAGCTTTCAGCTTTTTGAAATATGGGTATCCCAAAAAAAGTGAACCGCTTTTTTGACTAGTAGGGGAGACCGGGGCTAGTTACAGGGGTAGGTTGTAACAGAGCTCATATTTCCTTCAGTATACGCTGGGAAGGGCTGAGTTTCCTCACATAGATTGACATTGATATCGGCCACCTTTGTACCAAAGGGCACCCATTTATACGAATTGACGTACAAAAAAATTGACAAAAACGTTTTTGGTGCATAAAAGTAAAAAATGACATGATCAGAAAAACTCTCCTGCTTCACTGCCTGTGCGGTTTAAGAAGTTTGTTTGGATACTATTTGAATAAGGATGTAAAGCTTGTACAACTGGTCCAGTGTGATAAGGCTCACTTCCACATGCATAGGTATTGCAGCACACATTTGACCTGAACTATAGGTTGGGGTTTGTTGTAACACCCTGTTACAACCTGCCCCAAATCTGTTAAAACCTACTCCACTTTTCTACATCTAGGTGTCTAGTTCTTATTGGGCCTTACCCGACCGTCTTTTGTTGGTGTAGGGGACGCGGGATTCATGGGACATCAATTAGCCAGTGCTAGACTGTGTTCGCCCTACTGTTACAGTGTCACAGGATGTGTACAGCCTATACCTTATCTTACTGTCCTAAAAGTGTCCTCAGTAGAGAGATTCTGCTGTTAGGCAATGCAAAGAATGTTACCATCCTTTTATTTTCCAAGATGTCTCGAAACTACAAACGGACAACCTACCCCCAACATGTTTTACAACCTACCCCAACATGTGTTACAACTAACCCCGACATTTTTTTAACGGGGTAAGTGGTAACAGTCGACTTTGGACCCATTTTTCAGAGACATGGATAGAGATGGCCGAACTTTGTTTTGTGTACAAGTAACCATTGATATCAAATATTCAAAATACCAAGCAGGTTATAAATACATCCTGTTATAAGGAAGAAATAGGCCTTAAAAGAAAAAGTGTTACAACTAGCCCCGGTCTCCCCTATTTTCTCAGCGATAGATGAACCGAATTCATTGAAAATTTTCGCAGAGTAACATTAGGTTATCATCTACACGCCTGCGAAATATCTAGGAGATCGGTCGCAAATTATGCGAGTATTGTCAAATTCAAAACAGCATGTCAACACCTGCATGAACATGATGAAGGTCACATTGCACAGCTCTGATATTAGAATTTTTGACATGCTGTTTTGAATTTGACGATACTCGCATAATTTGCGACCGATCTTCTAGATATTTCGCAGACTCTTGTTGATGATACCCTGAGGTTACTCTGTGAAAATTACCAATGAATGGATCCCCCCCCCCCCCACAAGATTATTCGGTTTATCTATCGCTGAGAAAATACTTGTCTAAAAGCGGTTCACTTTTTTTGGGACATTCTGCAAGATTTATGGTGTTTTTGCAAACGCCATTCAAAATCGCCCTTAATGATACAAACATTTGGATGTAAATGTTCCAACCTATCTACTGCCACTGCAGTATAAGAATGCGTGCATAACCTTATCAATTCTGGTAACCTAACTACCATTCTACATGTTCTATGAACGACACTTTCGGCGATTGCTGACGGCGTTGATCGTATGTTCGGTCATATTAACGGATATTATCAGGGACAATGGATGCATCTTCGAGTTGTTTTACGATCATTATGGCATCCAGTAATATTATACGGTACATCAGTTGAGATAATTCAGCATTCCCGTCAAATTTCTTCCGTTCTCGGCAACGAGTCGTCCTGTGACAATAGTGAGGTTTCTTCATTTTCATGACGTATATGTAATGTATGTCAGGACATGGTTTTGGTACCACAGATATGTCCTGAAACGTTTGAAGCAAATGGTTCGCGGGGTTTGTTTTGATTTTTGATGGTACCTCCCATAGAGAGCGAATCTAGCCTCCAGGCAAAGCCGTGCTCCAGTCATAGGCAAAACCTGTGCAGATATGCGAACGTGCACCTGGGGACGAGGTTCCATTAAAAATTTGTTAAAATGGATTAATGACATTTTCAAATTCAGTCGGTCAAAATGTACAATTTGTACTATTCACATTGATTTCGAAGCGGCAGATTTTGCAGAATACGCCTCCGAAGTTTTGCTGTCTAATGCATTTCCCATTAAACTAAAATCCTTCTTTCGCCTTTTTCTCAAAACAGCGCTTGATATTGAGGACATGTCAACAAACAACTGTCAACAAACCCCGCGAACGATTTGCTTTAAGAAGAACTCTGATGAGCTGTTCATTCAGCGCTACAATTTGAGCATTTCCGACCGGTATCCATTATCTGGGTGGAGAGAGGCCAGTATGGCAAAGATACTTGCCCAAAGTCTCACACCACAGTGGGATTCGAACCCGGGACCATCTAAGCGCTAGTCGGAGACCCGAACCACTACAACACCGTGGCTCCTCAGGTTGATTGTTTCTCTCAGGCATGTCAGGTGCTGACATCACCTTTGGCGTAGTTGCTCTACTAACAGAAGCCTAAAGCGGCGAATCCACTGTCGCGATTTGGGCTTGAGACGGGGTTGCGGTCCCTTGCGATCGCATTATATGGCAATCGGAAGTCCTTATATGGTAACCGCAAGGGAACGCAACCGCGTCTCAAGCCAAAATCGCGACAGTGGATCACCCGCTTAAAGCCGCTCTCACAGGTGCGGCAATTTGCCTGCGATTGTATTTTTCTACGTTACGCAAACAATCGCAGAAATTATCGCAGATATGTCGCAGATTTGTCACAGACGTGTCGAAGAATTGTCGTAAACGTAACGATAATCAGCGTTTTTTGGCGTTCATTTGCGGTTGTTTGCGACAATCTGCGATTCTGCGACAATCTTGCGACAATACGGGTTTTTCTGTCTGCACCCTCTTCAGTCGACACCGATAATTTTGGTTATAAACGATTTCTTGCGACATTGTGCGATATTTTGCGACAATCTGCGGTTGCTTTGCGATAAATTTTTTGAACATTTCCAAAATTTCACGATTATTCGCGATTGCCTGCAATATTATCGCAAGGTCTGCGATAGTTTGCGTTAATTTGCGACAGTACACCTGCGATTGTCTAATTTCACGATTATTCGCGATTGCCTGCAATATTATCGCAAGGTCTGCGATAGTTTGCGTTAATTTGCGACAGTACACCCACGATTGTCTATCGCAATTAAACGCAGGCCAACTGTCGCACGTGTGAGAGTGGCTTAATAGTAAGCTGTCTCGAGGGCCCCTTTAAGGGAATGCGACCCTTTTAGCCGGAAGTAAAAATTGCCACGGTAAAATATTTGTGGCGCACGATGAAAGGAAGGCTTTTGGCTCATGACCAAAAAAATGATGCTTTTGAAAACAAATTATTATTGCTCGCCAGAAAACTTTCAGTGCTATTAATATTACATGGAAAATATATAACGTTGTGACTCGAAACACAACACTGGGGCACCCCCTGAACGGTGACCCCATCGTATTAAATGCATAACATCCGCTTATGCGTTTTTGGTATAGTTACGTGGCGTCATCTGATAAATCATTCAAGTGTCGAAAAAGCCAAGATCGCGACACGCTTAGCAATGATCAATGCCATATTGTAAAATACAGGGAGTCGGATAAAAAATTGCCTCCGGCGGCGGTTAAGCAGATTGTACACTGTGTGCATGAGAAGTCTTTTTTTTTCTTTTTTCTTGCTCTTATTTGAATATGATGGGTCGTGGACTATGTGCTTACCTGGGATTTTAATAAAAATGCATGTTTCATCATAATGCCGCAGGAACTACTGCTTTTTGTTGGAGACACACAGCAGCGATTGCTTTGCCTACTTATACACGGGCAAGCTTCTTTATAAGCTCGTTTGGGGGGCATTGACAAACGGGGGGGGGGGGNGGGCAGTGAAAAACATTACAGGTGTAATGCACAGCAGTAAATCTCAGGAATCCGTTCTTTGTACTTGAGCTCGGTACACGTTATCGAGTTCCACAAACAAACTTAGATATTTTTTCTTATTAATGATGTAACACTTTGACCCCTCTGGCACAGGAATCCAGCAAAAGGCGAATGCCTTTAATGTTAAACAATTCATCATAGATCAAGGGAACGCGAAGCCTACTTAGTATCAGTCAGTTCGAGAGCTTGGTGCACTCGATGCTGCTATTGAAGATAAAGGCCTGGTACCCTTACGTAAAGATACAAATGATGTAAACAATTTGGATTGTGATCTCTTCCTACATCTTTGTGTTCTGTAGGGAAGAACGGATATCCAACATAAAGCACAAAAAAACGACACACAAAATGACAGTAAAGTAAAGTCGTCTCCGAATTTCGCACATTAGAGAGGTTTAGCACCTTTCCGACTCCGACTCCGACTTCAACTACGAGAAGGAATTGCAGTCCGCTATGGACATCCTTGATAAAAACGATGTGACTGAAGTTTTCAATTCGTCAAACACCATAAATTGAAGGCAGAAAAAATTGGCCTTATAAATCGGAAGTGCGGATAAATAATGAATATTGAAGTCGTAATCCTAGTCGTTACGACTTTGAGACACGACCATGACGACTACGATACTTTCGATTTATGCGCACTTCCGATTCCGAGTCAAAATTATTCTGCCACAAAGTTATGGCATTTTACAATTTACAAACGTCTATCAAATCGTTTTTATCAAGGATGTCCACAGCCATCTTGCCCTGACAAGTGTTCCTATCACTCCTACCTCTCGCTCAATCCACCCTTGCCTGATACTACCCACATTTCTGCTCTCACTGCCACCCGGAAGATGAGTGGCCAATCAGAGCTCTCTCTGAGCTATTACCTCGCCTCCAGGAACTGAGCTCAGAGCATTGAACGAAGTACACGAAATACGTAGTGTATGTAACCGAATACACCTAGGCTCGAGGTGAATCAACAGAGCAAACATGGCGGCTTCAGAACTTCGATATGTCGCTTGGAGTCAGAAATTTGCGGAAAATACAATGTTTCGTCGCTAGCTTCACATCAGAAGGATACTATTCATGTGTTTGTATCAGGGAAGGACTTGTTTGTGTCAACTATGACCGGGAAAGGGATGTCATTCATGTTTTACACGGCTTCAACTGCGTCGAAGTTCAGATGTCAGTGGACTACTACTTTTCTGATTGGCTCTTCTTTCTATCGATGTTCGTCGCGATTTAACAAACAATTATTGTTTTTTGACGAATTATGCTGTAAAATGAATGATTTTGATATCAAGTAATAAAGAACACAGGTATGCTTAACGTTGAATATGTTTTTTTGGTGAAATATTTTGCTCTGGATTATTTTTAATGACAGCAGTGGGGCTGAGCATGATAAACAGCACAATCTGCTGGGAGTGGAATTCAGTAGGGAAAATGTCAAGGGTGAAGAGAGCGTAGTCGGAGGGCGAAGTGACCGTAGGCCTTGATATGTCAAGATGGTCCACAGCGGACTGCAATTCATTCTCGTAGTTGAAGTCGGAGTCGGAAAGCTGCGCATCCTCTCTAATATCGACCCCAATCGGGGTCTTCCTCAGGCACTTTCTAGTAGAGACACCAAAAGTGAAGGCAAGAATGCATATTCAATGTGATTATACTATGAAACTTGATTGCATTGTATTGCACTTGATTTTTCCATTTGGGCCGAAGCCAAAGCATCATAATAATGGTCCTGCACTCTTAGCCGAAAAGGTTCTTTGGTGCCACACCAGGAGAACCCTCTGATTTAAGAACCCTCGGCTTGTTTAAGAACCTTTAGAGGTTCCAGATAGAACCTTTCCCTCAGAAAAGGGTTCTAACTGGAACCTTTATGGGTTCTTTGGCGACAGAAAGGTTCTATATGGAACCCTTTCGGGTTCTTTACAGAAGGTTCTATTTAGAACCTTGGGGTTCCTCTGGTGTGGCACAAAGAACCCCTAAAGAACCTTTTTGGCTAAGAGTGTGGTAAGTCCGCAAGAACGGATCGCAAGCTACAAATGTTCCTCACTTGGATGGAGTTTTCACTTGTCCTTGCAAACGCACAAAGTACAAGGCACCATAGACTGGTACACGTCATGTAGGCCTACCTGGTCCTACATGTAACTACATGTATTTGGGCTTTTGCATATGTTAGGACCGGAGAAAAAAATGGGGAGGCAAACCATGTGTCCATGTACCATTATCTCCGTGGTGTCATGGCACTTTGATTCGCACCAAACCACCGATCAATATTCAGATTGATTCACGACACGATCATGCAGGCGCCAAGGATTTCGAGAATGCGAACACCGAAGAGACACTACTGATTCATGCATGATGCAGTGTCAATGATAACATAACATTATCACTGTAAAAAATCATCCGTTTTATGGGTACGGAGCCGTGGGTTACATGTAGTTTGGGTTTGGGTTTATAGTCTGATATCAACAACGGTAGAGGTGTCATCCGACTTTACACCTTAATCCCAGTCTATCCTGAAACGTTTCAGTAGGTATCTTGCAGCTAAGCGACGTAACGGACGAAAATTACTTATGCGGCGACGTATAGTACGATATTCTCCAACGAAATGTCTCCATACTACAGTCTTACACTATTAATGCCCCTACCGCCAATCTACCCCACGCTTGGAGAATGATTTTCGTCACCACGCCTTCGGCATAATGTAATAAGGTCTGTCAGTCTATTGGCCAAGATCTAATTCATGCACGTCACATGTTTTGTGACCATTGTCAGCGTATGTAGATTGTATTCATGTGTTTGCTGCATCATCAAAACGCCTGAGAGAAGAGTAATACGGCCAATGACACAGCCTGAAAAAGACGCCATCAGAAATGCCTGGCACATTCACCGGAATAATTACCATCGCGTCCTTGCGCATGTCCGAGGAGACTTGCCTGCCCAGATATTGCAAGATACTTATGATGGCCGCACTGATGAAGCACTTCGTCGCAGAATAAGAGATTTTGTGCGGAGGGAATTAATTGAGCAGAATTTTGAAACTTCCTGATATTGCAACTTTTGTTTCATGAGTATCGATTTTTGCCAAGCTACATATGCCGATCCAAAACAAACATCATTTCTTAATTCGTCACACGGGGGTGCGCAAAGCATGACGGTTGATGCCTGTCGACAAGACTATTTGCCTTCCCTATGTAATAATGGGGTCTCAAACGAATGGTTTCGCCCACCTTGTTGGTCATTACAGGAGCGATCGCCTGGACAGCCAATCGTGTGGGAAAGGGGCGGGTAATTTATTATAAGTCACCGTTTCGTCCGTTACGTCCGTTCCGTCGGTTAGCTGCAAGATACCTAGTAGAACTCAGA
Source organism: Notospermus geniculatus (assembly GCA_002633025.1). Taxonomy (NCBI): domain Eukaryota; kingdom Metazoa; phylum Nemertea; class Pilidiophora; order Heteronemertea; family Lineidae; genus Notospermus; species Notospermus geniculatus. Next base: position 96,368 of record NMRB01001339.1, read on the forward strand.
TGAGCTGCTCTTCAGCGCTACAATCTGAGCATTTCCGACCGATACCCATTTATACACCTGGGTGGAGAGAGGCCAGTGAGGCAAAGAGACTTGCCCAAAGTCTCACGCCCAGTGCGATTCGAACCCGGGACCCTCTGGCCGCTAGTCGGAGGCCCGAACCACTACACCGCCGTAGGTACACATACAACATGAGAACACTAAACTCATTCCGAGTTGTACGGTTCCGTATGTTGGGTACTGCGGGCCCACAGGAAATGGGCTTAAAAGTGGACAAGGAATTTACCCATTGCCATGGATACGGTGTAGGCCTACCTATTTCTTTTTTTAAAGTGATGAGAGCTACATCTCCGGTATTTTGCAGTCGTGTGGTATAGCAAGCAATTCAGCCTATTACGCAGAATCAGGAATTTTGTCTCGTGGTACGACACCTGATTTGTCGACCATGAATTC
>NMRB01001339.1:96830-142230 GCA_002633025.1 Notospermus geniculatus
CCCCCCCCCCCCCAACCTTTTGGAAATTATCATTGCGTTATCGTAACACTGAAACCAGCTCCGACTCAAAATCACAGCGGATACAACGCCAAACTTTCGCATTCATTTACCGTACATACATGTATAGCCATTTTTGGTAGCACGTTTCGTGGCTATTTGACGTAGAGTTCAAATTTTGTCTTATAATGTAGCCTACATGTATCTTGGTGTACAGCAAATTTCGGCCCCATCGGACGTCAAATATGGTCGCCAAGCAGCCATCTTGGAAAATGGACTTTGACCCAAAAAGATTTGATTATATCAGTACATTGCACCTTCACCATTCGGTTTGCTGTGCTTAGTAGCGTGTAATTCACATAACGATCGTGGTATACTAGTAAACGGAACCACAACCTAGTATACCACAACAGCGAACGATGAAGGCCAACTTACTGAGGGATACACTTTATGTGTATGTCTCTCACTGCCTGAATTTTGGCTTTACGTAATAGGCACGAGCTTCAACTTTTTTTCTGGTGAAGGGGTACATGAACCTGTCAACTTGATGATTTGAATTCCATTTCTGAGGATAACAGAGCGATTTTCAGGACAATTTGTGCTCCATGTCCAAATGTACGTCAGCCTATTCAAATGTACACAGATGACCCTGCGCTCACATCGTTCGTGGGGTTCTCATAATTCAGTCCTTTTGTATAATAAGACTAGTCGGAATTCAACAAAATTTAGAGTGAACGTGCAGAAGGGTCTCTCCTATCATATGGAAGAGTCAAAATGCAAATCTGTTGAGGTTTAAAGGGATATTGTGCACATTTACATGTATAAAATGCTAAATTTGTAAGTTGAACCTTTATGGTTGATTCCTTTATGATACTAGTAAACGGATAGCTGACCATGGCCCATATAGCTTCTGCCTCTGTCTCTGCTGTTTAACTGATCGCACTGCAAATCTTCTGCAAATTGTGTGCGAACCCATTAACATTGTTCTTGGTCACACGGGAGCAGATTCGGATGGTGAAAAAAACGAGCCTGACAAATTTCAGTGGATGCTGAAAGGATACAGTCCGCCCGATCTGCGTGCATCCTGTTAGGAAATATCAGATGGTGGTCTGGCCTAGTGCCATCCTGAATTCACCATTAGAAGATACGGTTATAGTTATTTTTGTAGTTATGAGCTTACATACACGAAGCATTGTTTATAGATAAAGTATCTTTTGAATGTACAGTCTTAATCAAAAGTAAAGGCCACCCGAAGAAAGTGGGTGCCATTTTGTTTCATGCAGGTTATTGGAAACCTCGTGGACACCGTTTAAGACCAAAAATAGGGGGCTATATTGGAGGTGAATGAGATTACTTGAAATAAACTTTTGAAGTACCTATGTATCCATTATGTGTGATTTTTTTCCACTACACTGTACCTATTCAGTTATAACGACACTGCATTAAATGTTCGTAGATGAACGGACCGCCATTTTCACCACGACTGAGTTAATCCTAATGATATTCATTTTTCGGGTCGGGGATTATTTTAAGTGTGATCATACTTTGCACCAAGTGAGATTGATTACTACAGACACCAAACTTGACGCTAGGTGGCGATATGTGCAATGACGTCAATCATATCGCCACTAGTGACGGTGGTAGGTTTCCATCTTGAAAAGTAGTGCGCGCGCGGAAGGAACAGAAGAAATTCTTCTGATGAAGAAATTCTTCTGTTTGTGAAGCGGTCACCCCATCACTCGTTTTCTACGCTTATAGATCGTTGAAGACAGGTGTATAAAGGTATAGAGTGATACAAGCAACGGTTGAGTAGATGTAAAGTAATAATAAAGTTATTCTGTTTCATTTTCGACAAGATAAATACTGTTTTCTGCAAATAATACCATTTTGAAAAAGAAGTTCTCATCACGTGATAGACTAGCCCTCCGACGATGACGTCAGGATTTCAAGATGGCGATTTAGTTTCGATGGCAGTGTTAAAATTTTCGTCCAATTATCAAAAAATTTCAACGCTGTCGTGGAGTATGTACAGACACATGATGAAAAAAAAGGCGGTCCACTGATCTGCGAATGTTAATGAACTGTCGCTATAACTGACTAGGTACAGTATCTTATTAAGTACCCTGAATTACATCGATTTGTACACTACATGTACATGTACATGTATATGTAACAAAGGAGCGATAAAAAATTTATCATAAAAATTTCAAACTTTTGTCAAAATGTGTTTCATTTTCAAGATGTCCAAATCCTTTAATCATGCAGATGAAGCGAAAAATACATGTATCAGTCAAATAATTATACTTTGAAATACTCGAAAACTATGGATGGACATATACTTCTGATTAAGGGTGTACATACACTCCGATAGAATAGCACTTGTGGTTATTATGTTGTGGAGTTGATGTGAGGGGGAAATGTTTATGGGGAGGCCAATTGGACGGAAACTACTGACTGAAGGACGGACAGAAGTAGCATTTCATAGATTCGCCGCATTCGCAATATCGCTGTTAGTTTACATGAGCGGATTAAATGCGATGCCTATGTACCTGACACAGGTTAGTACTTTACCTGCACCGTTTTTTTCATGTACATGTACATGTACATATGTATAAGTACGTGTAACCGCTTTTGTAACTATGCATGTGTATAGTACATGTATTTGCCAGACTGAGCTTACTTGCCCCCAAGCGCGTTCCTACCAAAATGATATTTACCGTACAATTTCCACCGGCAAGTGTTCAGAAGATCACGAGTTACGAATTGTACATGTATATTTTCAAAACTTTAGCTTTGCACCCTAAATGACAACAAATTTACGTCATTGGGTGCAAATAAAGAGAAAAAAGCAGTGGCGGATCTAAGGGGGGGGCGTGCCCGGCGCACGCCCCCCCCCCCCGTTCAGCCGCCGAGCAGCAAAAATTTTCGAAGCCATATAATCAGACCCCTAATTTTCAGTAAAATGAAAGTTCAATTTGGCCTGCCCAGGTGCCAGGAAATCGCGTTTCCGGCACTTTTACCCCCAAAATTTCGTAGCTTCGCGCCTTCGGCGCTCAGGGAATGGGGTTTGCCCATCCCACGCCCCCCCGTTCGGCAACTCCTGGATCCGCCACTGAAAAGGGAAACGTTAAGCTGGTGGCGGCGTATTGAATTGTCTTTTTCCGTCGCAGTGCACCGACAAAATGGTGAGGTTTCGCAAACCTGACGGAACACGAAGTACATGTACCAAATACGAAATTCTTTACTCCATGATCTCATGTTTAGGAGATGGTTGGTACAACACAATGTCCCTGCTGCCAGTGCGTCATTTGTCATATTATAGATCGATTGCACGCCGTTTCCGATCTTTTTCGATCACCGTTGTCAACGCCAACAATGATTCCCGATCTCCGTTCGGGCATTGTTGTGCGTCATTGGAGAACGAAGTTTCGCGCATGCGCTCGGGCTGGGTCCGAAAGCTACGTCTCAGCTACGTAGTGGAAACGAAAGATAATTTTCAAAGTTTAAATAATATACACGGCAACTCTATCGGCCTTGCATCATACGCTAAAAGACGCTCTTGCAGCTGGCGATATTGTGGTACCGCCATCTCCATAAATGCATTAGGTCATTGAAATGAACTCCAATTTCGTATTGCGTACTTCGTCTTTCGTTAGGTTTGCGAAAAGTCACTAATATAAAAGCCTGTCGTTAGATGGCGCGTCGGGCTACACTGTACCGAAAAAAATATTGAAGTCCTGTGAAATGACAGTATAGTACAGTGTATCAACAGTAGCCCGCTAATGTTCCTGTTAAAGCCTCACAGTATTGAATTTTACGACATTTTCAAAGTGTTAGGACTGTGCAGACAGAGGTCTCACAGCCTCGTGAAGGTCCCCAAAATGCTTGCCTGATATGTATTTCAAAGAATCAAAACCTAGTTTTCACCACACAATGAAAAAAACTGCAGGCAGAGTTCTAATGCATTCAGATAGAGTTTTTATAGTACATTTTACACTACACTAACGTCGGAGGACGTAAGCAATTTCTGAATTCAATACAATGTGGCTTTAAAATTATTATAGAAACTACCTTTAAAATACAGAAGCTCCGTCACTTTACAAAAGTACTTGTAGTTTACAGAAATATTTGTTTGGCTAGAGATTTTTTGAGTATTTATGAATTACAGCACAATTCTGTAAAATATTTTCTGTAAAATATTCTGTTTTTTTCTGACAGTGTAGGTCTGCCACCGCCTTCAGAATAAAATCCGACAGGCTATACGTCGGTCAGAGCACTTGGAATGGACTTCTATTTCTAACATTAGCGAGAGTAGACAGTACCCCCTACCACCTCCAGGAGTGTGTACTCTATCGTGTCAAAGCCAACAGCGGGTGATAACCGCGTGCTGCGCTAATCCGATAACTAGTGAAAGTTGTGAAAAGTAATTAGATTAAACCTAATCAAATTCAATTTGTGAAGTCTCTCTGTGTGTCTACACCTCATTGTTTTATTTCTGTTGAACGAAGAGGCTGACTATAGCAAGACAGTTCGTGTCTCTGGGGCTCGATAATGAGGTTTCGCAAATAGGGAGGTTTCGCAAATCTGACGAAATACGAAGTACGAAATACGAAATTGGACTTCATTTTATTACGTAAGTATTATTATTACGTAAGTCGAAGGCCTACGTCTATGACACACATAAATCATAGAGTGGTGTATTGCAAATCAGAAGGTCGACGGTTCGAATTCCATCTAAATGATTATAATTTTTTTCTTTGAGCAGTGTAAGAGGTATCCGAAGATGTTGACAGCTCTGTTGCCCGAAGACAAATAAGGTGGCGCCCTCCTGGCCTCGTTGGGTCTATCATGTTCTGAGCCTTCGTCTGAGGTGTTTGCAGGGCGTTTGCAATTCTCTTGCTCGTCGCATGGGGCTTTTTGTTCATGCAGTTCAGCTTTAGCTCTAAAGTTCACTTTAAGCTTTCGTATTTTGCCCTGCAAACAATAGAGAGGTTTCGCAAATCTACGAAACACGAAGTACGAAATACGAAATTGGACTTCATTTCCATGACGTAATGTATTTCAGGAGATGGTTGGTACCACAGATATCGCCTGCTGCAAGAGCGTCTTTTAGCGTATGACGTAAGACTAATCGTGTTGTGGTCTATATTAAACTTTGAAATTTATTTTTCTTTTCAACCTCGTAGCGCTACGAAGTGGAAATTTAAAAATTCAAGATGCACCATAACTCTCTCTGTCTCACATGACATGCTAAAAGACGCACTGGCAGCAGGGACATCTGTGGTAGCAACCATCTCCAGAAATACGTCAGGTCCCGGAAATGAAGTTGGATTTCGTATTTCGTACTTCGTGTTTCGCCAGATTTGCGAATAAAGCGGTTACCCATCACGTCGTTTTCTACGCTAATATTGATCTATTGTAGATAGGTGTACAAAGGTATACATCGGTAGAGTAAATATATAAAGTAATAATAAAGTTATTCTGTTTCATTTTCGACAAGATAAATATTGTTTTCTGCAAATAATAACATTTTGAAAAAGAAATTCGCGTCACTTGAAAGACCAACAAGATAGCGGCCCCACCGACGATGACGTCAAGATTTTCAAGATGGCGATCTAGCGTCGATGGCAGTGTTAAAATTTCGTCCAATTGCGACTAGATCGCTTGCGATATCGCCGCTAGCGCTGCTGGCTTTACAATCGAGATTTTACGTTAGCTTTCATCCTGAATCCGTTGTCATTGATCTTCTGCCCATAAAAAGACAGGTGTAACTTAATCACAAAACATTTAACGCGTCATAGTTGATTCTTGTAATGGCACGTTTTGTTGGGGTTTGAGAGGTGTTTGCAGAGCTATAACAAATAATGCCAGTGCAACTATCTTTTGAATAATTTAGTGATATTACGGTCTGAACCTCGGTATTACCATGCAATGACTTTTTGTGACATTGACGGATTTCAGTTACCGGTGAAGCATGATTCACCCCAACTTCAACATGGCAAAGTGCCAGGCCTGTGCAACAGACACCATAAAGTGAACGCAAACCCCAGTACATGCATCTTGGCTACCAAGGGTTGTGACATCGCTCCGCCCTCCGACTACGCTCGCACAAACCCTTGGCATCTTTCGCAGTCGTCACCTGTATTTCACAGGCTGTTCTGTTACCACCCCACCGTCCAAATATGCATTTGGTACTTCCACATTTAGTCTGTTTATTTCAAATAGATATGTCATTGTATAGTGTTTATTGACTTTCTTATCATTACGGAATTGCTACTTATCCTTATTTTTAACGATTAACTGGAATAAATCCCCTATACCAGGAAATCCCCCGTACGACTGATCGATGGAAGAGCTAATGAAATTCACGGCTTGGCAAGTACCTACCCGGTACACGTGGGCTGACAATATTAGCGCCGACTGGTACAATTCACTTGCTGCTTCCCATTTTTGTACACACGAGTACATTGTTTCCATCAATAAAAGTATTCCTTGCCTGTCGTTGCAGCGGATTCAAGCTTTGAATCCGGAAAATTAGGCCTTGAAATCGCGAAACGCTCGCTGTCATTCTGTAGCATTCGCCATGTTGTTTTCTGTTACCTCGCTCCCAGTTGCTACGCAAGTAGATTGTCCTACTGAAGAGTTCAGTTGGTATCATGCCAAAACCTGAAGGCGAGGTTAACGGGCAAATCTCAGGCGGGCTCTGATTGGCACATTGATTTCCCGATGTGGGTCAATACAGAAATTCATGCGAAAGCTTCCAGGGGTAGTGGCGTAGTCTTTATGACGTAGCCAATACACGTGGAGTTCCAGGATGCAGTACATGTATTTACCAGTTGACTGACTGAGCACAACCTTGGATTTGCTATAGGCTCATGGAAAGTAAACCAATTTACCCTAACATCATTATTAGGTAACTGCGACATGGATTATTTACCACTGACATGTGCACATTTCCAAGCTTGGCACTCTGCCCATGTTGAAGTTGGGCCTTGACTGTCCTTTACAGAAAAGGGTCTGGAGCTCTAAACCACTGGACTCAATAGGGAGCACCGGTCACGCAGGCCACACGAGAATATACGCGTTGGTTTGAACTGACAGTACACAGATGCCACCTATTATTCATGACGATTCAAGGTGTGATTGGCCGTGCTTGGTGAACCGTATCTCTCGAACAATGAGCCTCTGTAGGTGTCACGTCTGCTCCATAAGTGATCACGTGGCTACTTGGCGCTCCCCATTGGGATATCTTGGTGTCTTCTTTCTTCTGGAAAGATGCTCCATCCATTGCTGTGAACAGTTTTGGGATCAGGGGCCTGTTTCAAAAAGTGACTTAAAGCTAATGTTACCTTTAACCAAATGGAGAATGCATTGAAATTGATGGTACCATTAGCTTAAAGTCACTTTATGAAATAGGCCCCTGGTTGATCAGATCAAATCGACATTTCCAAAAGCAGGCACGTGCATTTTGATGACCAGCTAATGGGATGATAGAATTTTTTAGCGTCCTTACGTGCGACTCTAAAACGAGAATCCAAATAATTATCCGAGAATTACGACCCCGGTTGATCCTGATACCAGAAGGATAAAACGCACCGTGAACATCTTATAAAGAAAATAGAACCATTATCAGAAGATCATTTCCGAGCTCTGAGCTGCAAAAAATATCTCGCTTGAAATCTCTTCCCTTCGGCCAGAAAAAGTGGAGTTTTTCAGTATGTATTGTCATCCACCTCATGTCCTTCTGTTTACACGATATAACTAAAGCTGTTTTTCAAGAGCTTTTAAAATGATCTGCATTTTTCCCATAAAAGCGCCATTTTTTCGTGCTCTCATCGTTAATATAGCCAACATAGGCCTACATGTACATGTGCATGTATATGTGACGTGGTCTCGGGAAATCGTCGGATGTCGCGTTTGAGGAAAGCGTCAATGGCCTTGGTGAACCCGCACATTTCAATAGCTGAAATATACTACGTTACAGGTAAACAGTAGCAGATCAATGCACATGCAATCTGACAGCCCTTGTTGATCATTCAGCGACATCCGACGGGTTTTCCTCGGCACACATATTTGCTGATATCATGGCGAGATTGATATACATGTACAAGTTTGATAATACGAAATAAGTCGGAACCTGGTGAAGGTAGAAGCCTAAATCCTTCACCTATACCTACATGTAGGTTATCGAGCATGACCATTCAGATTACACAATGGGAGAGGCCAAGGTCAAGGTCAAGGTCAAAAAGTTATAAAAAGGCAAATCTGCGCAGAATGTCAGGAGAAAATAGTTAGATGCCTGTATTAACCATCTCCTTTTGGTTTAATCAAGAGTGCCTGTTCCAATTAGGCAATACATCTCAAGGTCAGAGGTCAAGGTCACTGTCTCAAGACCGGAAACCATTGACATCGCTCCGATGTCCTTTTCTTGTTCAACAAAGAATAGGTGGTTTTATCAACATGGTAATATACCCACTTCGATTTTAATCTGATTATTCTTAGCGTTAAAGCAAATGGCTCGCAGGGTTTGTTGTGGCGCCATGACCGTTGGTCCTCGGTATCAAGCACCATTTTGAGAAAAAGGCAAATAAAGGATTTTAGTTTAATGGGAAATGCATTAGACAGCCAAACTTTGGAGGCGTATTCTGCAAAATCTTCCGCTTTCAATTCAAAATCAATGTGAATTGCACAAAAATGTACATTTTGACCGACTAAATTTGAAAATGTCATTAACCCATTTTAACAAATTTTTAATGGAACCTCGTCCCCAGTGTTTACGTTCGCATATGTGCACAGGTTTTGCATATGGCTGTAGCACGGCTTTGCCTGGAGGCGAGATTCACTCTCTATGGGAGGTACCACCAAAAATGTAAACAAACCCCGCGAGCCATTTGCTTTAAAAACCCCTCATGATATACAAACGACGCTTGCATCAATAATATACAAGCAGAAACAAGCATGGAACAAAGCAAAACCAAACGTAAATTCTGGTCAGACACTAAAGTTATTGCCCTAAACTTCCGACAGTAAAAAACGCAATTAGAAAATTGCGTCGGATGGGATACGGTAATTGTTGACACTATTCGAGCCTGACATGCTTGATTCCGTGAGTAACGGTGGGCGAATCCCCATTATAGCATTACGGCACTTTAATGCGCATGTATCTCTAGGTGCCATTAGGGATGATTATTCATTGATGAGCCCAGGTGTCATTCCAGGAATTTATCTATAAAACGGAAGATAAACTACGAGATTATTGAGGTCTATATTGCACTTGATTGGATTACTTGCAAACCGAGAGAATTTTTAAAAGAATTTTTAAAATATGAAAGGTAATATCAAAAGTGAAAGTTGCGTGTACATGTATATAAGGCTACCCAAAAACGTAATAGTTTCTTGTCGCCTTGCTTAGCCGAGTTGTTATCACCTCCGCTCAGGTGTGAAAGGAATCCAAGTCCCCCTGGAATCAAAGTCCGGTCTCATTGTTCAGCGAGGCACTAGAACATGTGGCTAGAGAGACCATGACCATTCGAAAATAACCTTACAGTAGCCGGGCTATTGTTTGGCGGATCTGCATTCCTAGGACGCTGATTCCTGTCACACCTGTCCCGGGTTCGAATCCAACCCGGGCAATATAGAGTTTTCGCAAAGCCCACGAAACGCCAACGCGAACGTCTATCCTTTTGTTCTGTGCTCTCCTCGTGCCATCGAACAATGGGTTTGGCGTTCGCGTTGGCGTTTCGGGGCTTTGCGAAAACTCCCTATTACGGGATTTCATTCCCGGCTCTTCACGTCCGTCCCATGAAAGAGTGTAAGCCGTGGTGCCTTGTGCCTTTGCAAGGGCAAGTAAAAGACCCCCATCCAAGTGAGGAACATGAGTAGCTTGAGATGGCCTCTTCCATGCTTACCAGGGCCAATAATGCTATGGCTTTGGCCCTGACGCAAAAATCAAATAAAATACAATACCTTGCTTTCGAATTTTGGGCTATCTCCAATATTTGGCACCACTATTTGTTTTTGCTTTTTAAGTTTTTCATTGCAATGGATTTGCAAAGTGTAGTAGAGCAAGCGAGTTTTTCATGACTTTGAGAAATGGACTCCGATCCCAAGGTTTCGGGATATCGGATATTTTCAAATTAATTATTCAGGGAATGTTTTATCCAAAGAACGAGAAAGCAAAAAAATTGACACACAAAATGATAAATATCAAGAAGTCAACTTCCAGAAACTTACCAATTTTCGACCCCAACTGGGGTCTTCCTCAGGCACTTTTCAGTTGGAGAAACCAGAAAAGACTCAAGGGAATTCCAGGGAATCAAGGGAATTCCTCAAGGGAATTTCTGGTCTCTCCAACTGAAAAGTGCCTGAGGAAGACCCCGATTGGGGTCGAAAATTCGCAAGTTTCTGGAAGTTGACTTCTTGATATTTATCAGGGAATATTTTAGGAAGATTTCTAGTAAAAGACTTCCCCGTTATCTCGGCTGGAAACGATTCACCTACAGTTCATTCCAAATCCCAGTGGCGCGAGGTTTTCAGCCGATATCTCCGCAACGGCTGGGTCAAATTCAACATACCATACATCAATTAACTTGTCTTTCTTGTCGGTATCTTTCTGCTATCTTCATTTTTCGCGCAAGGCCTGCATAACGGATCCCTTTCATTTCGCTATGCTGTTCAGTGCAGTTTACACGTGCACGATGCATTGCGTCATTTCAAAATGGCCGCCATTTCGGCTGTAAACACGAACTGTGATTTGTGAAAGAACTTTTTTCTGTCACGTTTTTCGGGAAAATGACAGTGATGACGGCTCTACCGCCAAGAAAGACAAGTCGATTGACGTATGTTTCATCAAATTCGGCCCAGCCGCTGCGGAGCTATCGTTGATAAACCTCGCGCCAATCGGAACTGGAATGGAGAGTAGGAATCGATTACTGGTACTCTGAAACGTGTTTCAACAGGTCACGCTAACATTGTAACGTGCTATTCAAGCTCAATGTCTCAAACCCCACTGGGAGCAATGTCTAAACAGATGGGGACAATTTTCGATTTTTTCCAGACAGATTAACTCCCTGGAGTACGACTGCGTGTCTTTACGTGAACCCAATCCTCACTATTCAGCCGAAATACATGTATTCCTCATATACAGGCTGGGTGTCCCAAAAAGTGTCCAGGGCAAACCAGGCTGGGTGTCCCAAAAAGTGTCCAGGGCAAACCAGGCTGGGTGTCCCAAAAAGTTTCCAGGGCAAACCAGGCTGGGTGTCCCAAAAAGTTTCCAGGGCAAACCAGGCTGGGTGTCCCAAAAAGTGTCCAGGGCAAACCAGGCTGGGTGTCCCAAAAAGTGTCCAGGGCAAACCAGGCTGGGTGTCCCAAAAAGTGTCCAGGGCAAACCAGACTGGGTGTCCCAAAAAGTGTCCAGGGCAAACCAGGCAACATCAGAATCAAGGTTTTCCCAGATCCTGATTGAGTATTATTCTTACATGAAAAATAGTCTTTATTTCATCCAAATCGCTGAAGCCGATCAAAAGTTTAATGTCATTTTTTGTGCGGTTTCAGGGGCGGATCCAGGATTTTCTCGAGGGGTGGGTTCTGAAGGTAGAGGCACCAGGACTCTCTTGTGCCTTCCCTTCGCCGCGTGCCTCATCGGCGCCGAATTGGCGTGGGGTCTGGGGGAACTCCCCCAGTAAAATGTTGAAAATTAAAAGCCCTGAGACACGATTTCCTGGCATCTGAGGTTGAGAAAGTCTTATACAAACATTGTTTTGAACAGTGTGATCTTCCTGTTCTTACCAGCCTGCCCGATGACCACGCCTCTTAGACATTTCGAAATAGTGGAAGCATACACAATGCAGTAGGCCTATACCAGTATAATAGTAAGGCAACAGTTTTCCCAAGCAGGGGAAGAGAATTTCGTCGAATCATCGATGCAACGACTGTATCACCATGATACATCAAAGACACGGGCAGGCGCTACGCCACAAGCGAGATGTTTGATGTTTAGAGAAAAAAAAAATGTTATCTTGGTCGCCGACGGGGGGTTCCAACCCCCAGAACACCCCCTCTGTGTCCGCCCCTGCCGGTTATAGGTGGCACCCTAGTTTATGAAGCAAGTGTGTTAAATTTATTTGACAGATCTCTTAGTTGGGCGCTAACTCTGCTGCACAAAAAATGAGACCGATAACTTCTGATTGGCTTCACTGGTTTCGATGAAACCAAAACCACGTTTGAGCTCTATCAGAATCGGAGACACCTTTATTCTGATGTGCCTGGTTTGGCCTGGACATTTTTTGGACTCCCTATTCGTGTCGTTATTTTTCTTATCAGCCGCCAAGCGGGTGCCAGAAACGAAAGGGTTAAGTGAGTGCATCTGTCGCGCGTAGCCTCAGAATTAAAATATAAGTTCATCTAATTCTGGACTACTCTTCATTCCACATCCAATTGGGGCGAGGTTTATGAACGATATCTCCGCAATGGCTGGGTCAAATTTGACATAGGCCTACCATACATCAACCGATTTGTCTTTTTTGCCGCTACAGCCATCATCACTGTCATTTTCCCTATAAACGTGACAGAACAAAGTTCTTTCACCAATCGCAGTTCGTGTTTACGGCCGAAATGGCGGCCATTTTGAAATGACGCAATGCATCGCGCACGTGTAAACTGCACTGAACACCATGGCGAAATTAAATGGGTTTTGAGAAAGGGATCCGTTATGTCGGCCTTACGCGAAAAATGAAGATAGCAGAAAGATACCGGCAAGAAAGACAAGTCAATTGATGTATGGTATGTCAAATTTGACCCCAGCCGTTGCGGAGATATCGGCTGAAAACCTCGCGCCAATCGGATGTGGAATGAAGTTTAGTCAAATACTTCACCTGTTGACAACATCGACGCGACAGATGGCGAATCACCGATCACCACTGGACCAATTAAGAAGCAAAGTTGAGACGGTTTTGTTGTAATTGGGAAGCCACCGGCAACATATTGGAGACATCGCCAGATCGTTTCCTTGTTCTGACTCGCTATTACTCGTTGAATTAATTTGATCAGGGCGATGTGACGATACTGGTGTCAGAGTCTGATAAAGACATATCGTCGACGAAAGTGCGAACGACGTCTCCGAGCTAATCCGGATATATTACCTACTTTCTACATGCGAATATCACTTTACTTTGATCAGGGGTTTTTAGCGATGAAATAGGAGGAATTGTTTTAGAAAAATTCTCTCCGTCTCGTATCTCCCACACACAGCAACACCGACAAACAGAAACAATCGCATTTTTGTACACGTCATATTATTTTCAAACGCTTCTCCGAAAAAAATCCGAATTTTTAGGTTTATTGGTGTCATGTTGAATGTTGCATGTAATTGCACATGTACATTTATCGAGGCACTGTCCTCTAAACACATTTTTGGGCACTAGGTGCTCTTTATTTTCATGCTAGATTTTTCGTTTCCCGAACTTTTCTCTGGCATCGCGAAACCGTTCTCCATGAAACCGCGTCAGAAGCAGTAGAGTGTTACATTATTGTGTCCAGCCTGGTCCACCCACCTTAATGCCGCACAGTATAGACAGATGGGTCCAACCTCGTCCCCAGGGGTATAGTTCGCTCAGACAACCTCGGACCACTCGCTCACTAACCCCTGGAATCAGCTTCGGTTGCTAATCCAGGAATCTTGGACTAAATATAGGTGGCAGCACGAGTCAAAATAATCAATTTGAAAGACTAACCAGTGCTTTTTAAAATTCTTTTTACAAAAAATCATCAAACCTGGATATAGATAACCTTCTGGTTTGATCCAAAATATTTTGAAAATTTCTTTGGGTATATTCTTGGATATATTTGACGGTTTCCCGTCAACCAATCACGTGCGTTAAATCCAAAGCTGATGCCAGGGGTTAGTGACGCGACCGCCATATTGTCAGAAAGCGAACGACCACTGGGAACGAGGTTGAGATGGGTCATGATCGGCGAACCCTCTAGAGCATAGTCTCGGTCACCCAGCCACTGTTTCGAATCTGGGGATCCGTGTAGCAGTACCGTGGAACGAAACGGCTAGCTGCGCGAGACTACACGCAGCATTGGGGGATTCCCCCAACCTCGATGCAGGATAATGCTATAATATGTGGTTCTATGGTGATCATACATTACGCACGCCTGTAAATGAGATTGCACTATGATTTCGGCCGAACTGGGAGTGAGTAGCGGTGCATACTGTGCGGCTTTAAAGGAGTTAGACGCCGAAGTTGTAAACACTCACTCACTGGTTCTCTATCCACGGACGCCTGCGGTGCTGCCACCTATTGTCGGTGATATGTACTGACGTGAATATCGTGAGTGAGTTGCATCGGACCGGGAACCAGTCTAACGATCACGGGTGCTGCCACCTGCACGAAGGAATAAAACTAGTTTGCCGACCATATTTGTAAACAAACCAGCTTGTTTACAACTTCGGCGTCTAACTCCTTTAAAGCCCAAGATTTCGTCGTATTTTTCTTATTTTGGGCTAAAATGAACATTTGCTATGTAACTCTGCGTGTTACAATAACTGAAGCCTTTCGGGCCTGATTTAGCCATCGAATCGTGTATGGGAAGATGATATGTTAAGGATTATCCCTATGATTTTTCGCAAGGATGTAGGCAACGATTCGGATTATTTTGATAATAGGGGTATTTTCTGCCTTGATCTTGAAGCAGGCGTTTATGTTTAATTTTTGGCCTATGCTCACGTTTCGTCACCCACAGGCCGTTTGGTGCTCACATGGCTCATGGGCATGACTTCTGATAGCGGTATTCTGACTGAACGGGTACGGTAACATTTAAAGGGGCAGTCTCCCGATGGTGTTAATGCATTTCGAAAAAACACACGAATCGACGGCTAGGGTAGCTCTCAAAAAAACGTATGGCATTAATTAAAGGCATTACTACTCCCCTCAGTAATCGTTAACCCCTTAATTCTCTTTTTCAAGGATTATCTGTATGCTATATATAAATC
The DNA here is from genome assembly GCA_002633025.1 of Notospermus geniculatus. Lineage (NCBI taxonomy): Eukaryota > Metazoa > Nemertea > Pilidiophora > Heteronemertea > Lineidae > Notospermus > Notospermus geniculatus. The sequence goes on from NMRB01001339.1 coordinate 111,823, forward strand.
CAGCCGATTCATCCCCAAAACAAAGCGTACAATCGAATTTTTTGCACAATACTCTGCAGAACGCGTAAAAACAGTATAATCTCACGTTCTAAGTTGCAGAGCGTAGCAAATCCGTGAGGTGACTAGGCCTAAGATTCGACGGTTTGTCCAAGGCGGATCAATTTACATGTACATGTTACTTTTATCTTTTGTCGAGTGGGACCGGGACTCTGAAATTTGATCGTAATCTGATACCCAGGGCATCTAATGCACGGATGTAGTACTGATGTCTTAGCATCGAACTCTTCTCCGAAAGGTCGTGAGTTTCTCGCTCAGCCCTTCGTGCTCTCCATTGGTCTGTCACTAGCTAGGTAACGGCCATGTCGAATTAGCGGAACCAGCGGAACTTGAAGGAAAAACAATGTTGTTCTTTAAATAATAACTGCACTGTTCAAATCGAATTGTTAGGCGCCGAAAAAAATAGGTCTACGGCAGGCCTAGGCCATGTAGGCCCACCGGTAGCCTTGCCTAGACCTAGCATGCCTGGGGCCTACATTTAGGTCTCAATCCGCACATCATGACTGCAGTCGCGTGTTGCTTACCAACACCGAGCCGCGTGTTGCTTTCAGTCAACAGCTGAACGAAGCAAGGACGATTCACGTGCTCGTTCTATCGGCTGCAGACCAGGTTCCACTGGGTTCCGTTGTTTCCTCTGGTTCCGCTAATTTGACATGGCCCTAGGTAACACCTGTTGAAAATACCCGTGTTTTTCAGACCCGTGTCAAACCCGTGTGTACGAAAATCCCGGCGAGAGGTCACACCACTACATTGTATAGTGCCCGGCGAAAGTTGCGCTGCATGCACTGACTCTTCAGTCATTTCTGCATTGTCCACATTGTTGGAGGCGCGAAAACGACGTTACTTTATGGCTGCGCCATAGCAGTGCGAAGAACTAACGTAAACACGGGGATTTCCAAAAGCACGGCGAGCTTGCCGTGTCTCAAAAACCCGTGTTTTCAGACATGGGTTTATTGAAGCCCGGCAATTCATAGGTGTGACCGCAAAAACGCGGGGATTTTATGTACATGTAGTGTAACCACGGCTTATACATGTACTTGGAGGAATTATACTGTCAGTATAATTCCTCCAAGGTTGTAACAAGGCTTTTATGCCGTTATTCACGTATTTTTGGGACTAAAATTCTAAAATACCTTGGTATGTCGTGCGTATGTTTCAAATGGATAATGCATTAGCCTCATTCTGAATGCAGCGGGTCTGGGTGAGACAACCAAGACCCGCTCAGTGTAATGGCGTGCGTCCAACATTTCTCGCTTCGAGCATTCAGCGAGGTAGTGCAGCGAATGTCGGCCAGGTGGATACTCAGTGACCTATCCCAACGAGGTTTTGTACCATTAGGTACATTTCCTGCGGATAATCCGTTGAAGAAAGCGCCCTGCGACCTCATTTCGACTCCTGCAACTTGCTGCTAGCGCTGCACACAGATGTACACGATGTAGGCACGATGTACAGGTTTGTACACACAGTGCGTGATTCACTGATGTCGCGTCATCGAGGGAGCGTCCTCCCTGATATCTTAGGCCTATTTATTGCAATCAAACTGCACTGAACCTATGTATACTATGTTTAGTTTGAGGTATTTTAGAATAGAAATTAAACCCTCGGCTTCGGGTCTTGGTTGCGACACCAAACCCGCTCGGGTGGAGCAAAAATTCCGTCCAAACCCTCGGCGAAGCGCCTCGGGTTTGGACTACATTTTAGCTCCACCCTCGCGGGTTTGGTGTCGCAACCAAGACCCTCCGCCTCGGGTTTAATTCCTTAAAGATCATATGATTCAACTATTTTTTTTTGTTTTATCATTACAGGTGAGTCAAGTAGTAAATCGCTGTCGAAGATTCTATGAGTGTACGGTAAGATTTTAAAAACATTTTGCCCAGATTTTTCGACAATCAATTCATAATATTATGCACTCAAATTTCTTGGCCAATCATGTGCAGCAGATTGCATCACGTGATCATAGGATGTCACATCGTATCGGATCCTCAATCCTCGTATCGGATCCTAAAACCTCGTATCGGACAGCCCTCCTAGTTTTCGCCTCGTCCGATATAACTTTTCTTCATCCAAAAAAAAAAAATCCATATTGGACTCCCTACCATCCACTATTTGTATATAAGCAATATTTCCCAGCCGACAAATCATTTCGTTGGGCAACTGGTCGCCAACTGGCCTCCATCTTGTGTAAACTGAATGGGTTTACAGCGCCGACATGTTGGGATAAACGTCACTCGGGTTCCTCAATAGCGAGGTTTAGCACCTTTCCGACTCCGATTCCGGCTTCAACTACGAGAATGAATTGCAGTCCGCTGTAGACATCCTTGATAAAAACGATTTGATAGAGGTTTGCAAATCCGTAAAATGCCATAATTTTGTGGCAGAATAATTTTGACTCGTGATCGGAAGTGCACATCAATCGCAAATATTATAATCGTGTTTCAAGTCGTAACGACTAGGATTACGACTTCAATGTTCACTATTTATCCGCATTTCCGATTTATAAGGCCAGATTTTTCTGTTTTCAATTTATGGTGTTTGACGAATTGAAAACGTCTATCAAACCTTTTTTTATCAAGGATGTCCATAGCGGACTGCAATTCATTCTGGTAGTTAAAGTCGGAGTCGGAGTCGGAAAGGTGCTAAACCTCGCTATTGTCCATAAGATCCTACATGCATCAGTGTATACCTTCGACCGCAATTGCCATTCTTCGTAAAAAATGAACTGATGCGGACCAGTTACAGTCCGTAATGCACTGAATACAAAGGGTAAGCTAATGTTGAACATCCATGGATGGTAACACATTAGTAGCTTGTTTGAGACGAGGACGCCAATTGTGATGCACGAAGATATCAGACAAAAAAACAGGATAGACATGAAAGATTGAAGCTTTTTTTAAGATCGTAAGTCATTTGTGTTTGGGTTTTTAGGACAAAGAAGAATCATCATGGAGCAATTTGTACAATGCACTGATGAAGGCAGGGCTAAAGCCCTATTTCCACTACAACGGTTTGCGGTGCGGTTTGCGGGGCGGGAGCGATTTTCACAGGCATTGGGACAATTAACACGCTATGTATTGTTAAACCATCAAAGGATTATCCAAAACCCTGTGAAAAAATCCCGGCGCGGCAAACCGCAGCGGTAACCCGGACTAGTGGATACAGGCCTTTAAGCCCTGTTTCCACTAGACCGGTTTCCCGCATTTCGTTTTGCGATTTCACAGGGTTTTGGATAATCCTTCGATGGTCTAACAATACATGGCGCGTTTATTGTCCCAATGCCTGTGAAGGTACGAAGTGGAAATTTAAAAATTCAAGATGCACCATAACTCTCTCGGTCTTACATGGTTTGCTAAAAGACGCACTGGCAACAGGGACATTTGTGGTAGCAATCATCTCCAGAAATACATTACGTCATGAAAGTGAAGTTGAATGTCGTATTTCGTACTTCGTGTTTCGTCAGATTTGCGAAACCTCACTATTCTGACGAAATACGAATTACGAAATACGAAATTCAACTTCATTTCCATGACCTAATGTATTTCTGGAGATGGTTGGTACCACAAATGTCCCTCCTGCCAGTGCGTCTTTTAGCAGGTCATGTAAGAGCGAAAGAGTTATGGTGCATCTTGAATTTTTAAATTTCCACTTCGTATCTACGATGTGGAAACGAAAGATAAATTTCAAAGTTTAATACATGTATACACCGTAACTCTATCGGTCTAACGTCATACACTAAAAGACGCTCTTGCAGCAGGCGATAGTTGTGGGACGAACCATCTCCTGAAATACATTACGTCATGGAAATGAAGTCCAATTCCGTATTTCGTACTTCGTGTTTCGTATAATAGATGTGCGAAACGTCACTAATATCGGCACGAGAGAAGACGAAAAAACCGATAATTGCGACTAATAAAAATATTGAGCATAAAGGCAGCAATGCAAGCTATTATTTCAGACGTCTAGCTGTACATAATATCAAATGGTCAGATATTTTAGGAGTCGGTGGCAATACTGGTGTCACGCCCATAAGAAAAGACTTTGTATGTTTCTTCACCCTAAGGCCAAAAAATATTATCTGTTTCTTGTCCAGCAACTCAGCAGAAATTGATGCGAGCATGCGATTTTTTTGTACATGTAATTTTTAAAAAAATTCAGTTGTCTTCATGGATGGGGGAAATATTACCAGCAAACTACGGGAGAATCCAACTTACCTCGACGCGAGTCCATGTCATAAAAATTTTTTTCTAAGTTCTAATAATACCGTCATACAGAGGGTATCATAATGGTAAATGGAACAGTTTGTATTCTACCTAAGCTGTTCCATCTACCATTATGCTACCCCTACTATATTACGATATTTTTAGAACTTACAAAATTTTTATGACCTGGACTCGCGTCGAGGTAAGTTGGATTCTCCGGTATTTCTCTCCGTGCTCAAAGCACAAGTTTCATGAAAAATAAAGGTGATTTCAAGTGACGAAGCAATTCTCTGCATTGTATAGAAGGCGCTGCGTAAGCAAAGTGGGAAAATTTGAAATTGGTGAACAAACAAATTCGATGCGAAGGGCTCGGGAATGACGCGGGCGCGGACAAGAAACAGATACTATTTTTTGGCCTAAACATGACAGCATGGATATCGAGTTACAGTTTCCGTGGGCAACAAGGTGATATTTAAGTTCAAAGATATTGACATTCTTGTCCTGTCTTGTTTTCAAATGGTGCTTTTGTTTGCGTTACTGGCTCAATTACAGGTCCATTGCTTATGTATTCATCACAAGTCGAGAAGCGTTTTTGATGTAAGCGTGCTATTTTAGGTGTTGCCGATGATTCTTGGCCTTATAGCTGGAGAGATTTGGAGATTAGCTGCTGCAGGTTGCTGCTCTGCTATGTATTAACGATCTCGTGTTTTTGATTATATTGGCAAGACATGGGAGAATTTAAATTTTGGTATAGGCCTACAATAGTTTTACATCAAGAAAGGCAGTGATCATGAGGTGAAGCAATGAGTGGCTGGCTACTCGGCCAGACTTTTGACATGTGACTGTTCGTATTAAAGGTGCTCTAGTTCGAATCGTAAACATTACGGTTTGTTTATTTACATGGTTGATTATAATAGTTATTTTTCCTCAGATAGGTGGGAGCACCGTGTATACCAAAACATTAATGTTGATAAATATTCTTGTAACTGAAATATATTTATGATTTTACGCTCAAAAACAAACAAAAAGTTGTGAAAGGCGAGATTTAATTCAATTTTATCTGATTTGTTAGTACCAGAAGTTGACAATAGGTGGCACACCGTAATGTTTACAATTCGAACTAGAGCACCTTTAAGCTGGAGACACATACCAACGTCAACAATGCGAGGACCATGACACATACAAGCGTCAAATTGATGAAAACTCCTTTTGCCGCCATGCAAGCGGCATGGTTGAAGTGAGGGCTTTCCAAATTTTACGTCATAAAATGGGATCCCCTACGTTTAATGCATTCGTTGATCGCAAAAATCGAGCAATGTTCAAAAACTGCGATCAACGGATACGGTAAAGGAAACAGATAATCGTTGCCGGAGGTATGTGACACTGACAATGGTTTACCATAATACGTGTCCCAACCGTTTGGACGGACGCGATGACCGGAAACGTTAAATGGATGCGGTAAACACGGGTATGTTGATCGCCTCCAAAAAAAGATTGGCGGATTACTCTTCGACGTGAAAGTGGGGGAGGCACTGATAAGCATGTCTCTCTGTTTTTGAGTGCCCCCCCCCTCCCCCAAAAAAAACAGCAGAGCGGGCATTGGCATACGGGAGGCATTTTCAGCCACTACACCTGAACTGCAGCAACTGATAATCTCTTTATCGTTGCCAGTTCGTCTATTTGAATGATGCCTGTGTTCTGTAAAGAAATTCATCTGATCTGCATGTACACACAACTAGAAAAAAAATGTACGCAGTTTTACATCAACCTCTGTGACACTACATGGAGTAATGCGTAAATATAAACCTGCTGACGGTACAAGGGGAACTCTGCAACCTTCGTCATCAATTCTTGTTAGGTAATCCCACCAGACCGTAGCTGCCATTTAGCAGGAACAGTACTCCCTTATTCTCTTGTTTCACAAGAGACGGGAACTGTTCGCATGGTTAACTGTGCGTGTCTAATTAAACGATGGTGCCGTGTAATTGAAAAAGGCAGAAAAATCACGTCCTCTGCGGGGTTCCTTTTCTAATTTATACTTGCAACGGGCCGATGTTCAGTCACAGAAGATGTCATATATTACATCTGTTGATGGAAGACTTTGCTGGCGTTAGAGGCCGCCTGTTAGCTGTCCTAGAAATCACAAAATTTGACGTCACAGACCACCTGCAGACGCAACCTCGTCCCCAGGGTATAGTTCGCTCAGACAACCTCGGACCACTCGCTCACTAACCCCTGGCATCAGCTTCGGTTGTTAGACCAGGAATCGTGGTCTGAGTATAGGTGGCAGCACGAGTCACAATAATCAATTTGAAATACTTACTTGTGCATTTTTAAATTCTTTTTACAAAAAATCATCAAACCTGGATATAGATGACCTTCTGGTTTGATCTAAAATATTTTGAAAATTTCTTTGGGTATATTCTTGGGTATATTTTTTGACGGTTTCCCGTCAACCAATCACATACGTTAAATCGAAAGCTGATGCCAGGGGTTAGTGACGCGACCGCCATATTGTCAGAAAGCGAACTATACCCCTGGGGACGAGGTTGCTGCAGACGTAAGCCATGGATGACGTTGTTGCGTGCACTTGTTTTCTGTAACGTCAAATTTCGTGACGGTGTATCCCGGTGTAAAAGAATCTAATATCCCCCGATATGTGATGTCCCCAACAATACATTTACGGAATAAGCGGCACCATTGAATTGGACTAGAGACCAATACCCTTAATCCCGTGACAAACAATGTAGGGGGCATCATGAGGTTGTGGGCATTAAATTCTATCACACCGGGTTCGAATCCAGCCCGGGCCATATGGGATTTCATTCCCGGCTCTTCACCTCCGTCGCATGGGACAGTAAGCCGTGGTGCCTTGTACCCTGTTTCCTTGCAAGGGCAAGTAGTAATAAACCACATCCAAGTGACGAACATGAGTAGCTTGAGATGGCCTCTTTCGTACGTACCAGGGCCAATATAGGGAGGTTTCGAAATCAAACGATAAACGTAAACGTTGACGACAACATTATTTTTGTACGGAAAATGCAATATATATGTGTTTAATGTGTAGATGAAAATAACGTTGTCGTAAAGTTTATGTTTATCGTTTGATTTCGAAACCTCGAAACCTCACTACTAGGGAGGTTAAGAAATCAAACGATAAACGCAAACTTTAACGACAGCGGTACCGAAAATGCAATATAAAATCTGGTGAATGTGTAGTATGAAAAATAACGTTGTCGTAAAGTGTGATGCTATGGCTTCAGCCCTGACGGAAAAATCATATTAAAACAGAAAATACAGCATAAAAATGTGTGGAAAATAGATAAAAATGACGGACGAGTATGAGCATTGGAATGGTTCCGACTTATATCTGCTGCTGCAGCTGTAAAAACATTATCTACCTGAATTCTTCGGTATGTGTATTCTTGCTGTTTTTAATTTAAGTTCTTAAAAAAAGTGAGAAGAACGCTTCACCAGCTATCTCTTTTACAACATTTCGATACAAACAGGCATGCATTCCATAATTAAATTAGAAAAAAAACATGATTTTTTTATTCCTTTGCTTAATTAAAAGACGACTTTTGTTTAAAAAAAACGACACTTTGTTTCGCGGAGCGGATCAAGCTAGATTTTTATCGCAGAACAAAATTATTTTCCTGTCTTAAAGGTGCTCTAGTTCGAATTGTAAACATTACGGTGTGCCACCTATTTTCAACTTCCGTCAACTTCGGTACTAACAAATCAGATGAAATCGAATTAAATCTTGCCTTTTACAACTTTCTCTTTGTTTTTGAGCGTAAAATCACAAGTATATTTCAGTTACAAGAAAATTTATCAAGATAGACATAAAAATAGATAACATTAATGTTTTGGTATACACGGTGCTGCCACCTGTCCGAAGAAAAATAACTATTATAATCAACCATGTAAATAAACAACCCGTTATGTTTACAATTCGAACTAGAGCACCTTTAAAGCTGAACTATCAAAAATCTACAAGGCCTCGTGGAAAAGCAGCCTTAAGCAAGGCATCCACCATTGATTTTCAAGCTGATTTTGCCTTGCGACTTGCGTTGCAACTGGGCACTCGATCGCCGTAGTGGACACGCCAGAAGACGTGATTTCCACCAATGGCGAAGATGTGGTCAATTTCAGTCGGCAATCGGTCGGCGACCGTTATCAGTTTCCTTGCGATCGTATTCAGTCGCAGGTTGCAGGTTGCAAGTCAAGTCGCAAAGCAGAAAATCAGCAGTGGATTCCCAGCTTAACACAAAGCAAATTGAAGGAACCAGCATAAGAAACTTTCAGCTGCATGTTTTTGTTTTTTCTTTTTTTGTTTCAGTTCTGCCCAATCTTCATTTGTTTTTTTTATTCATTTGTCATTTGCTGTCAGACAGCTGCCTCACGTGACAATCGAATTGTGTTTGCGTCATAATTACTTCTAATGAATTGAATCGGAGGGACAGAATTTGCTTCTGTTGTTTTTTTTTCATTTTTCATTATTCTTTTTTCTGTCTTTTCAAAGGACACATCGTTCTTTTGTTAACCACGCGTTTCTCCAAGGAAGAAGTCTCATTTCATCGTAACGATGTATGTAATGTAATCGTTTCTTATTTGAAATATAAAATGCATATACATGTACAAGTGCAAAGGGCCGAAGCCGAGGCATTAGGGGTGTGTTTCAAAAAGTGTTTCGTCCGACACCGGAATATTTTCACCATTCTTTTGTCTACTGGTGAAAGGCTGTTTCTTGAAACTCAACAATATTTATGTCAGATCTAGGTATCGTGGAGCTCTAAATTATGGCACTGCAAACTAATTGATCTATTAACCCCTTAAAGTCTGACAACAGAAAGTAGTTTTAGTGTCGGACGGAATGATAGATTTTGCTGGTAAGCTCAATATTTTTTGATACCCTCCTTCAAATGAGTGTACACAGTACGCCCAAGATGGAGAAACTAATAGTTAAAGGTCTATATTATCAAATACTACATTTGATTTTTGGAAAATCAATGGCACAAATCTTTGTGATCATTTCAAAGATAAATTTTGCCCCATTTTCTTGGGTGACCAATTTTGAAACACACCCCTAGTGGTGAGCTGTGTGTAAGACCATGGACACTTGTAATCTCATGTTTAGGGGCATAAAGTAGTTCATACGGACCTGCCAGAAAAGCACCACATTATCCACACTTTCATTTAGCTCACCTGTGAGCTACATGTTTTTACAAGGTAGTACATTGTAAGTGTATTGGAACACAATGTGGCATAAATGGGCGAATAAAACTTTTTGTGGGACCTATCTAAGGGAAAATGAGTCGAAATAACAGAGGTGGTCTAATAATTTTTTTCCTGATCTGCATTTCACAAGCCGTCAGTTTTGGATCCACTCGAAGCAAATACCAAAAATGTACCACTGCGCATCCGATACCCCTCGTTATCATCTCCAACAAAAAAGGTAACCCGTAAATTGGCCAACAGAATCGGACAAAGCCACAGTGTACACCGGGGTATAACCACCTCATTTCTTGCTACCGTTTGATTTGCCCTTGGCAATTTGGGCATTATTGGTCTAGCCCGAGGGAATGATGACGTCATTAAAGGAAGGAGTACTTTTTAAAAGTAGTTCCTATTGATTGGTTCAAGCGCATACGTTTCTTGTCGCACAGACAATTTCACCATCTTTGCTTCTGTAACATTAGTGAGGTTTCGTAAATCTGACGAAACACGAAGTACGAAATACGAAATTGGACTTCATTTCCATGACGTAATGTATTTCAGGAGATGGTTGGTACCATAAATATCGCCTGCTGCAAGAGCGTCTTTTAGCATACTGTATGACGTTAGACCGATAGAGTTATGGTGTATATTAAATTTTGAAATTTATCTTTCGTTTCCACTTTGTAGATACGAAGTGGAAATGGGCTGTTCGTTTTCGCCAATTGAGGAATCTGAGTTGTGATCCTTGAGAAAATGGAGAAAGCCATGAAGCTGCAAATTGCAGCGATTATTCTGTACAACACAACAAATAATCCCTGTAATTTGCAAGTGCATAGCTTTTTCCGTTTTCCCAAAGATCACAACTCAGATTCCTCCAGTGACGAAAATGAACAACCCCTTTAAAAATTCAAGATGCACCACAACTCTCTCGGTCTTACATGATATGCTAAAAGACGCACTGGCGGTAGGGTCATTTGTGGTACCAACCATCTCAAGAAATACATTACGTCATGGAAATGAAGTCCAATTTCGTATTTCGTACTTCGTGTTTCGTCAGATTTGCGAAACCTCACTTAATTGTACTTGCGCACACAGCGAACTGATAAGTCGCATGTTTGTTTATATCAAGCCACAAAACGAACCTTGAAATTGACAGCGGTAAGACAGCAGCTGAAATAATTTTGTTATCAGGCAATCACTGCACCCAATGTTTCACTTCATTGAATAAAACAATTGGCATCTGACATTGATTTTTTAAATCTTCCTCTGGGCGATTGTCATACCGTCTACAGCAATGAAAATACGCTGACAAAGTTTCTTCAGTTAGAAAATAGTGACCGTGTGTTCGCGGTTACTCACCGACCGAGCCGGAGGACATTACTGAGGTTTCGCAAATCTGATGAAAAACCAAGTACGAAATACGAAATTCAACTTCATTTCCAGGACCTAATGTATTTCTGGAGATGGTCGGTACCACAAATGTCCCTGATGCCAGTGCGTCATAATAGTGAGGTTTCGCAAATCTGACGACACACGAAGTACGAAATACGAAATTGGACTTCATTTCCATGACGTAATGTATTTCAGGGGATGGTTGGTACCATAAATATCGCCTGTTGCAAGAGCGTCTTTTAGCGTATGACGTTAGACCGATAGAGTTACAGTGTATTTTAAACTTTGAATTTTATCTTTCGTTTCCACTTTGTAGATACGAAGTAGAAATTTAAAGATTCAAGATGCACCATAATTCTTTCGGTCGTACATGACATGCTAAAAGACGCACTGGCAGCAGGGACATTTGTGGTACCAACCATCTCCAGAAATACAATGGGTCCTGGAGATGAAGTTGAATTTCGTATTTCGTACTTCGTTCTTCGTCAGATTTGCGAAACCTCCCTAATAGCATGTCATGTAAGACCGAAAGAGTTATGGTGCATCTTGAATTTGTAGAAAGATAAATTTCAAAATTTAATATACACTGTTACTCTATCGGTCTAACGTAATACGCTAAAAGACGTCATTGCAGCAGGCGATATTTGTGGTACTCAACCATCTCCTGAAATACATTACGTCATGGAAAGGAAGTCCAATTTCGTATTTCGTACTTCGTTTTTGTCAGATTTGCGAAACCTCCCTATTGTTTGTGTAACCAAGATTGTCGTGTGTATGGAGGAAACCAATCGACCGATGAACTGTCGCCGTGAATTGGCCACAACCCGAGGTGCGCTCCACTGTCATTAAACTCCACCCGCAGTTTCAAACCGCTACCCACTACGTTACCCGCGCTCAGAAACTGTTATTGTTGACGCCAGCCTTAAAGTATGACCAAGAGACGGCATTAGGTGTCCGATTCGGGGAATCCCCGTTGGGAATGTGCCAAAATGTGCGGTGCGACTTGCTGGCAAAACGGACCAAATTTGTGGTTCTCGGCCAGCTTACATGAAGTAATTGTATCATATAGCCTTCAAAATGTCCCAAACGTGGATGCACACGTGACAACATTGATCAAATTTGCAAACGGCGTTAATTTTGTTGATTTTCCAGTTGGAAAAATTATGAATACACAGTGTACATTTATTTGTACACGTATTCATAGCCAATCAGAAAGTGTGTTACGGCGGCGTCGGGTAAATCCGTGAAGATGGCTTGTGATTGGATCCCTCGTCAAACAGCGCCGTCTATTGATTATCCGTCAGTTTTGGCGCCAATCATGCCAGTGTTTAGTGGGTCTATAGGCCCCTACCTATGGCCAACTAAACACTGGGGACAGTGTACCCTGTCATTTGACGTCTAACTGGTGTAGCCTTCGTGCAACGTCACTATTTTGTCAATCAAAATGACCAGACTGAATGTCCGCTCGGCTACATCCCCGTCAGAGGCGATCCTAACTTTATATTCATGAGTTAATTTTCCTCGAGCAATTCGGCATAAAGAGAGACGGATGACAACGAACCAGGCACGAGGTCAACAACGTTAAACTTATTAACGATTGATTGGGTCATCTTGGATCCATCTGAGGTATGGGGCATCCACGTTTATGTACACTTCTCTCGCAGTGTTTTGTTTCGCTCCGTACCTACACTTCACAAACCACTGCTTCGATGGCCGGTATTCTGCTGATTTACCGCCAGATGGCACCATTACTGTTCCCGTTGCCGCGCTGGAGTAAGTGTTTTAGGATTTTGCTCAGTTGCAGCCTGATGGCGGGCGCTGATTGGTTGGACAGTAGTGGTGCCATCTGGCGGTAAATCGGCAGAATACCGGCCATTCGAAGCAGTGGTTTGTGAAGCGTAGGTACGGAGTGAAACAGAACACTGCGAGAGGAGTGTACGTTTATGGTAACCCGCTTCTGTCCTTTTTCCCCTCAATGGGTACAAGCCCTCGCCACTAGGCCCAGGCACAGTCAGAGCTTTGGTATCGCTTTGTGGATGGCCATGTACATGTACACTTACACCGAACGCGAATTTGCGTGCGATAGGTCAGCGCGCGATTTATGCTTTGGAAGCCTTTGTTTGCGTACAGTGCGGCGGAAAATAACAAAGCCTTTGCCACGCGAACATACGCATCGCGTTCGGTGTATCCCTAGCCTTACTGATTGGTTGAATGCTTTCTCGACGCGTTGCTTACGCGCCAGTCTGTAACCAGCTAAGGCTAGGGATACACTGAACGCGATTTACCCATCGCGCGCGATTTTCGCACGAATCTCTTTTGTTTCGAAGGCATTGCGGCATGAAATAACAAAGAAACAACGCGCGCGATGGGTAAATCGCGTTCAGTGTATCCCTAGCCTAAGGGTGGGTATACACTACACGCGATTCGCACAACGCATGCGATGGTTCTTTGTTATTTCATGCCGCAATGCCTCCCAAACAAAAGCAATTCGCGTGCGATTCCGAATCGCTTCTAGTGTGCACCCACCCTTAAGGGCTCGCTTCCACCAGCATATGGTGTCGGTGTCGGCGGTAACTTCGGCGTCGGCGTTCGAATCACTTCTATGTTAAATCCATTGACTGTTTCAACGTCACTGCACTTTCGCGTCAGCGTCGAATTGCGGTGGAAACAGACAATGGACTTAACATAGAAGTGATTCGAACGCCGACGCCGACGCTGGTGGAAAAGGGCCCTAAGGGCTCGTTTCAACCAGCATATGGCAACAACTCTACCGCGGACGTGAGGAGAGCGAAGGTCCACCAGTATAAAACCAAAGGAAAAAAGCTAGGGATTAAATAAATTGCATATCGTCTTTGAGTCTTTTCTGGTCTCTCCAACTGAAAGGTGCCTGAGGAAGACCCCGGTTGGGGTCGAAAATTCGCAAGTTTCTGGAAGTTGACTTCTTGATATTTATTTATGTCTTTTGTGGACGAAGGCAGGAGTGTCTCTAGTCAAGTCAACAATTTTTAAACATGTCCTCATTACCACGTTTTTCCTCGTTAGGTGATGTATTATTGTTCTCACCGCTATGGTATCATGGCAAGGTGCCTAATGATGTGAATGGCCGCGGTGTTCCAGTTATTTCCTGGTGTTTCTACCGTATTCCGCATTGTCATTAGCCGTAATTGCTAGGATAGACGGTCCTTAATAATGCACCGTGTCTACTCAAAGGCAGGAAACGAGCGACACAATGACAAGGAAAACCCTCCGCGTAACATATTATTTCAAATGAACAACAAGTGGATTTAAAGTATCCAAATTTGAAGAAAGTGAAACCTGGTGTAAATGTTTTACAAAGACTAATTGCTCCAGTCGGAATCATAAACTATTTTCATTTTGTTTATGCACTTTGCGCCATGGATAATTTCCTTGAAGTAAGGAAAAGTCATCTCTCGGTATCAGCAATTATCTACCTTAAATGAGGCCCGATACACAATTTGTTTAATTCGAAGCGCTCCATGTACTAATGGGGATCATAGCTATGATAGAGGACAGCATATCGTAACCTGGTTCTATACAATGGGCACCTTTTGTGTGAGAAATTGATCAGGGCCGACCCGGCAGCACAGAAAGCCCGATAGTGCTAGACTATAGCTACGGTTACACCTGTTGAAAATACCCGTGTTTTTCCAGACCCGTGTCAAACCCGTGTGTACGAAAAGCCCGGCGAGAAGTCACACTATGACTACATGTACACTGTAGTTAAGTAGCCCGGCGACAGGTGCACTGCATGCGCTGACTCTTCGGTCATTTCTGTATTGGCACACATCGTTGGAGGCGCAAAAACGACGTCACTTAATGGCTGCGCCATCTGTAGCGGTGCTAAGAACTAACGAAAATAGGGGCATTTCGAAAATCCCTTGTTTTTCAGACACGGGTTTCTTGAAGCCAGGTGTAACGTTTTTCAGTGTGGACGTTTTTCTGTGTGATTCCCATTGTTCGGAACACACTGGGAAACGGACTCGCTGTTTCTCTGTGTGTCGCCCATTGTCAAGTCGCCGCTTATTCCGTCAATCTATTGTAATGTCACACTGGCACACGGGCCACACTGAAAAACGTTACACCGGGTTTTTTCTGTCCGCACCTGTTAAAAACGCGGTGTAATAATCCTCTCCGAGCTCGAACGGTTTTTGGAGGGCTTAATTGAGGTCCCCATCACAAAATTTGAGTAGTGTTGACGAGCACCGGGCCTCAGGAGGGATTTTTCAGAGCCGGGCTAGACCCGGGTGTCAAAAAACCCGGGGATTTCTATGTAGTGTAACCACGGCTATAAACCCCATAATGTCTGTGCGCTGGCATGTCTGCTCCGTTCAACCGAGTTCTTACCTCACACGTATGATGTCACATACATGTAGATTACCGTAGTGGGCTCATCTCAAACCAGGATCATCGAAAAATCTCTTGCCTCTTACACTAAACTCCTGTAAGTTTTGGGAAATATCCAGGTACAGTTTTAACCCGCCTAAGTGTCTGGGGAATTGTCTTGGTTCGCAATATGACTAATCAACCAATTAAGAAACCATCGCCATTCCGCTAATTGAATTCAAACTAACGAAAGAATCGCAGACGACGTCTCCTGAGACGCCGACAAAAAGATAATTTGCCGGCTTACAGTGTCGAGGGATTATATGCTGGGTATGTAAAGTTCAATATACAATCAATTATTGCCCTTGTAAGTGAATTAAATTTGTAAACATTTTTTTATTGTACTTCTGGGGATTTAAGACGTTTATTAGTGTATACAAAGTGTCTGTGTGTTTTTTGGTAACCCGGATGTAATGATCGGGTCGACTCGAGTTCGTCTTAGCAATGGAAACCGAGAAAAAATCAAAAAAATACAGCTTACGAAAAAAAATGCATGTCCCTTATAGGGTACCGTATCATTTTAAGATTATTGGGAAGATAAATTGCCGAAGTTCACATCTTCCATGCAGAAAATGCTTCTTGGAGGTGTGAAATTCAGGAAATTCAGTGTCGCCGCCTGTTCTGAGCCGTCGCAGGGTCGACCTGACATCAACATGTTCCACTTCTGTGCCATCACGGCAGGCGTAATCCGCTCCCATTTTGACCCGACTCGAGTTGCGACTCCCTGCGAGCAGATGCCGTAGACTGGTTCCCATCTTTGCCGCTCCACTGCGCACGCTCTTTGCGCATCGTCTGCTGCGCAGCTTTTTACGCAATGTTTGTAACTAAAATTAGATCAGGTCCACGTGTTCCTACTGTCAGTGCCATTTGACAGATCATGACTATGGGATCGCATAACTATGAGACTGAGCAGCACTCATGCATCTGTGCATAGGAGTAGGACTACTATCAGGCGATGGCCAACACACATTCAGGGTTTTTGACAGAGGGTAAGTCCCCTCGACTTATCTAGGCCTGCCCAACTCCTAGAAAGTACCTCAGAATTGTACCTGGTGTGTGTGCAAATCAATGCAACCATGAAAATAATCGAATAACCGAAATAATCAGATGTCTTGCAAACATCCACTTCTGAGGTTTTCAAACTGCTTCGCTTTAACCAAATAGCTCACTTACATGTACCACTATCTACCACATGACGCCATCTTGGATGGAGGGTTTTTCCGAACAAATATAAGTCGTGACGTCATAACACCCTGTCAAAATGGCGGTCCGTGCCTGTCTTTGTATAGCGGAACAGGAGCGCCAGCGGGTGGAACGACAAAGACGGGAACCAGTCTACAGATGCCGCCTGTTCCACGAGTTGACTTTTGCGCCTGATGGCGTCTGTTCCATCGTGGTGGCGCAGGTATCGTACGTGCGACCTGACATAGCATATAGCCAAGAATATATAAGTACCAAGAATGTACAACTCCGAATTGTGCCAAAAAATGAGTTTACTAATTTGCCTCTGGTGACCCTGTAACCGAAGGGATCTTAATTTGTGAAGGGTTATTGTGTAGAGAAGATCATTACGAACAAAATGACACCTCCCGCAGTTATATGCACTCAGAAATAACCGAGCTACAGAGCAGTTTTGAATGGACCATATTTTCGACAAATTGATATTGTACTTGATCTCATTGTCGGGCACTCTGACCTATACAACAAATCCATGGTTTCACCAAAATCAAAAAAAAATTGTATGCCAGTAATATGTCTGTAACTTCACATAAGAATGTTGATGATATTCTAAATAATACAATTCAGTCAACAATCGTTAAATCTAAACATTGGTTATTTAATTAGAAGGCCTATAATTACCGTACGCCCTCTATTATCAGAAAAAGTAACCTAATGCCCACCCTTTTGATTGATTACTAAGTTGTACATTCTTGGTACTTATATATTCTTGATATAGCCCACCCGATAAATAGATATCGCAGTCTCCAATCCATTTGGCTCAGGTAAATATGTATTTATTGATATAAAAAGAAAGAGTTTGGTAAGGAATCTATTTTTCAAAACCCATCCTCCTTATGTAACGGAAAGAAGACATACTAAAAGCACAAAATGTAAGGACGTTCGTTCTCTGAAAATTAATGCGCTTATCGTGTCATTTGTCTTAAACTGAAAATAAAGGTTTAACACGATAAGATACGCGATCCTGTACCGGAGGGGCGTGAGAAGGGGCTAAGGACACCAATGTCACCAATGCGTAGGTGTCCCACCCACGGTTTCCTCCTTGTTAATTAGTTAGATGGAAAAATTGAGGTGCACGGATTGATTCTTCACCGACATTAAAACCTCACTAGTGACGTTTAGAAATAAAACGATAAACGTAAACGTTAACGACAACGTTATTTTTATACGGAAAATGCAATATAAAATCTGGTTAATGTGCAGTATGAAAAATAACGTTGTCGTTAAGTTTATGTTCGTCGTTTGATTTCCAAGCCTCCCTAATTTATTGAATTTTACGATATTTTCAAAGTGTAAGGAGAGTGCAGATAGAGGTCTCATAGCCTCCTGAAGGTCCCCAAAATGCTTGCCTTATACGTACATGTACTTCAAAGAATCAAGCCGTAGTTTTCAGCACACATTGTTACGCCTGTAACATGAGGCGCACACTACAAAGTTTCGGGACACCCTGTATTATCGCCAACTCTTACATTAATTTGATAACACACACGGCTATATAACTGTGATATATAACTTCGATGTTTTTTCTTTGGGGCTCAAGTCACCTTCGTTGTGAGACAATAATTTGATAATGAAATAACAGAAAGAGCGTTCTCAAAGTGATTTATTATGTTTTGCAGCGCGCCCTCAAACTAACTGAAATTTAATTTTATTTCTTAATCACTCAGTGTGTGAAGTCAGAAGACATCTCACATGGTGGCCTCCAAACAAAGGCAGTGATATTTAATTTGAGTAAACTCGAGTAGTTTGCTAATTAATAATTTTGATGGTTTGTTTCTAAGGGATAAATTTTTTTGCCGGCGCGACTGTTCAAAGAAAAATAACTTAGTGCATCTAGTCACAGTTGAGGCGCCCCGGTCTTTCGTTTTTCCTTAAAATCTTATGAATTGAACTGAATCAGGTATTTCATTTCGGAATGATTGATCTTTCGGCTTTAGTTGGAGCATCGGTGGTGTACCGTGGTTACACTACATAAAGTGGTGACACCTATGAATTGCCGGGCTTCAAGAAACCCGCGTCTGAAAAACACAGGTTTTTGAAACACGGCAACCTCGCCGTGCTTTTCGAAATCCCCGTGTTTTAGTTAGTTCTTGTTCGCACGGCTACAGATGGCGCAGCCATTAAGTGACGTCGTTTTCGTGCCTTCAATACAGAAATAACCGAAGAGTCCGTGCATGCAGCGCACCTGTCGCCGGGCTACTTAACTACATGTACAATGTATTAGTGTGACTTCTCGTTGGGCTTTTCGTACACGGGTTTGACACACTGAAAAAAAAATCTTAATCATGTTGAGTACCTTCGGGGTACTCGTTTTGTCCGTGAGATGAGTAGAAAAGTACTCATATTGAGTAGAAAGATACTCATAGCTAGTAGAAAGATACTCATAGCGAGTAGTAAGGAACTCCAAATGCAGCTCCTTGGCCCGATGAGTACCCAATTAGTACCCAATTAGTACCTTTCTACTCATCTCACGGACAAAATGACTGATGAGTAGTCCAAAGTACTCAACACGAGCCGGAATTTTTTTTCAGTGCCGGTCTGGAAAAAACACGGGTATTTTCAACAGGTGTAACCGTTTTTGACCAGCGGTCAGAGGGTCCAGATGTGACAGGGATCAAAGTCTCCCTGGAATCAAAGTCCGGTCTTATTGTTCAGTGAGGGATTAGAATATATGGCTATAGAGACCATGACCATTCGAATATAACCTTAAAATAGCGGGCTATTGTTTGGCGGACTTGCATTCGTAGGACGTTGATTCCTGTCACACCTGTCTTGATAAATTTCCTACACAAAAAGGCGTCCATTGTGTGGGATTTGGTTCGGTTTGCTGCCCTCTGTCTTAGCTATACCATACACCATTACACCATAAACTTCGTCTTTAATTTTCATTCTACAATGTAGAAGGTTGAATTAAAATGTTGAATGACGATTGAGTATTAAGTTGGAAATATTCGCCCCAAATCACTGACGATTCGATTGGATATTTTAGCTACTGCATCTCAGAACATTTTTATCAATTGTGTAATTCAGGAACAAATTGCTTTTTCGAAGAGAACACCTACATGTAAGCGGCTTTGACAGCTCTTTCTTTTGAATAAAAATCATCACAAGTGCCACAGGCTGACCATATTGATCCTCCGACGTGCACCGCCGGAAAAACCCGAAAACCCCCGAAGCACCGATCCTAAGTGCCCCGTTTTATTTGATAATAGAAATGAGGTATTTCCGAGTCGACCATTAAGCCATTTAGTATTATTGATTCACGATGTTTTACCAGGGAAAACGACGTTTATTTGATGACGGGTGTTGATATAATCAATCTAATAAAACCGAGTCCGACTACCGTCTAAATCACCTTTTTTATACACAGATGGAAATGTCTTTTTAAACGCCTTGATTTCGATTGGATGGCCTTTTACTCGTGATTCAATTTGTTCGCCGGTTTATTAGTTTTGCATACGAGTTTACTGTTTATATCTTTTGTCTCCAAGGCTCATTTCGGTAAACATTAGGTTATTGTGGGCGAGGTTCTATTAGAAACAGTCACAGATAAAAACAGCCAATATCGATTTTCTGGGTCTGGCGAAAACCCTCAAAAAGTCCATTGGTTGCTTTTGCTGAAAACGTTAATAGTGAGCGGAAATTCGTGAAATTAAACTATTTTTGGTGAACGTCGATTCGTGAAATTGTGGTACACTGTTAGAAATTATTGTAATAATTTTACAAAAATTGCCTACAGCAGAGTCGCCAGAACTTTCTGTAAATTTACATATGGTATGATTTATGTTTTCCTGTAGTGGTTGGATTCAATTGGACTTTCCATAGTGATGCTTTCTGAGAACGTATGAAAATATAATTTGGTCAGCCTCCAGTCAAGTCTCTGTTGACATTTCTTTAAGTCTGTAATTTTACAGATCCAGTCCCTGAGACTGCTGCAGGAATTTTCTGTAAAATCCTGTTGTTTCTACCAGTGCAGGCCTAGCGGCGGCCCGCGTTCTTGCTCATCTCGGACGCGCAGGACTTCTTTGTACTTAATATTTCAATCTGCGGACTGACCAACCTCAACGGATGTCGTTCATATGTCGGACTAACAGCCGAGATTGTGATGAGCACGACCGGAAATAATGTGTAGACCGGAAATGACACACCGGAAGGAAACTAATGTAAATCTATAGGCATGCTGGGTAATGGTCTTGTAGTAATGAGGTAGATTATTAATAGTCATATTAATTTTGAGACTTGAATATGTGATTTCTAGACAGAAGATGATTCGGTTGTATGCTTGCCCCATCATTAATTTGATATAGGAGTTAACTATTGGCCAATTGAAGATGAATGACATTTTTGCGACGCTTTGTGTCACCGCCATGAGTTGGGTATAATATTAGAACGGTGTAATATATCTAATGCCCTCGATGTTCCCCAATAATGCATTTACGGATTAAGGGCGAGCCAACATTGTGAATTTTTGGAGCATTGGAAATAAAACATGTCAAAATACCATAAAAGTACAAGTTGTATGACGAAAACGAAGGCACCTGCGGGGTCTATCAGTCGAAAGGAATTGAATGAGATACATCTTAGAATGCACTAATTAGCTACTAAGCTGAAACAAAAGACTAGTTGTCGGAACACTTTCCCAAGAAATGGCACACTTTGAAGATCAAACAACATGCGTATCGTAAAGTTCGTCGTTTTTTCTACCCAGTCCACCCCTTTCGGTAGCATTATTTTCAACAGACATAGAATACTCCACAAGTGAACTGCATGAATGCTGCCAATTTTCCAAAAACAGGGCGGCCATATTGGATCTGGATTTTACTTCCCGGTTCTCTTCTAATGTACTGAGCGTGTATGCTGTCTATGAAATGTTGGTCAAGACATCCTTGCCACCCCAGGTTCTATGGGTTTGTGACATTGTTGCCACTCCCTGAATGTGTCATACATGCTTCTTCTCTGAGAAAATTGTACCTGTTTTTCATGTTCGGCGAATTTCTTTGTTTTGGATTACATTATATAATTACATGTAACTTGTAATTCTTGGGATTTTGCTCATTTCCTGTGTCTATAAAACACAGTGATCACATTGGACCCAAACAACAGTCAAGTGGGGGTGTCTTTGCTGCTTTTCTCAGAGGGGCCTGGATTGAAGCACTATGAAAATTCACAATGTCAGCTCGCCCTCAAGCGGCACAACTGGACTCTAGAGAGACCAAGACCCTTATAGTCCTTGATCACGGCGGAAATTAGCCTCTTTACTGATTATACGATTCCATTACACCTTGAAATAGCTTCATTTTGTTGTTTGTTTCATGAAATTTGGTTCAGTAATAGTGGAGACATTGACGATTTTCCAAGCCAAAAATGGGTTTAAACGCAGGGCAGTTGGGGTATTCCAGGCATGTTTCGATGTGCAATATGCAAATTTATTCGTGATGTCATTACAGGAGAGCTTTCCGATCAAATTATGGCAATCAAAGTGATACATGCCTAGTTTTTCTTTGATATTTCCAAAAACATGTAGTTGAATGTTTGACCTCCGACTTCAATCCTGTGAGAAACAATGCAAGGGGACTCCAGGAAGACGGAGGCATTACATTCTTTCATACCCCGTGTTACTTCTAAAACGTTTGTTAGTGTTTGTGATCCCAAGTTTGGTTCTGGCCTACTCCAAGAATCTTACATAACCAATTAGTGCCTGTAACGATATGCATGGGCCGTATGCACCAAGCGAAGATTATCTTGAACTCAGGTTGAGCCATAACTTTTTCATTGTCACATCATGTCCTGGCAAACCTGAACAATAGAAAAGTTGTGGCTCAACCTGAGTTCAAGATAATCTTCGTTTGGTGCATACGGCCCATGGAGCGGACCTCCATGCACGTAGGTAATTTCACCTTCATTGTCCCCATTGTCCCACTGGTCATACAACCAGAGCGTTGTCTTTTTGCTGGTCATCCTATACAAGTGGGGCATTATACATGCATTCTATTACACCGATCTACACAGCATTTCGTGGATATAGCGTGCGTGGTTTATTGGTGCACGTGTTGGACATACAATCACTGTGGAGTGCAATTCACGTTCAGCTTTTCCATTCTCGTTTTCTTCACAAACACACACTTGGGACTCCCACCGAACGACGTCACCGCTGTAACACAAACCATATAAAAGCACTTTTATCGTAACGAAAACACAATTAACGAAAACATGCCGACACATTGTTTAGGACGACTTTATTATCACCTTAGGAAACCCAAAGCAGTAGCACTCAACTAAACCATCTTATTTCCTTTTTCTTTTTAAGAAAACAATGTTCTGGGAAGTTGAATCATCTTTGTTGATTTCCCAGGATAGCAGTTATGAGTTTGTTAATGATATCTTCTTATGGTCACGGTAATTGGGGAAGGAACACAAAGCTATAATATCTTTATGCAGAATTCTGTGCTTCAGTTATTAGTTCCATCATTCGGCAATGGAAACATAAGGAATGTGTATAAAAATATTCCCTCTTCGTCTTTTTTTGTCCATTGTTGTTCTACAGTGTATGAAAAAAGGAACAGAGCAAATGATTTTGTATCTGATCTTGGCTTTCGTTTCTTTCGCGGGGCTTTCATGTAGCGAAGCAGTGACGTCAGAATCCAGCCAGGGAATATACGTGAAAAGAGACAAAGCAAGGCACCCTCGTCTTCTTGGACGTTTTACGTATACGCGCATCATTTTGCATCAGCGAGGTTTCGCAAATCTGACGAAACACGAAGTACGAAATACGAAATTGGACTTCACTTCCATGACGTAGGCCTAATGTATTTCAGGAGGTATTTGGTACCATAAATATCGCCTGCTGCTAGAGCGTCTTTTAGCGTATATGACGTTAGACCGATAGAGTTACAGTGTATATTAAACTTTGAAATTTATCTTTCGCATTCGTAGGTACGAAGTGGAAATTTAAAAAATTCAAGATGCACCAAAACTCTCTTGGTCTTACATGATATCCTAAAAGACGCTCTGGCAGCAGGGACATTTTATGGTACCAACCATCTCTGAAATACATTAGATCATGGAAATGAAGTAGAATTTCGTATTTCGTACTTCGTATTTCGTCAGGTTTGCGAAAACTCACTGTTTTGCATATCATATTGAATCGAATGCCGAACGACAATACTATTATACTTATTTGAGAGCTCCTCTCTGGCAACACTGATCATCTATCAGTGATGCTGAAAGGGTAAATGTCGTCCTGGGTATATACAAAGATTACCCAGGATCTCAATCTTCACTAAAACAATACCCTGGGTGTAGTCCCCGTAGCTGAACATCACCCAGCATCCGCAATCGGTGCTTTGGGACGAATCCTATTTAGAAATCCCGTGGAATCTCGCGGTCTCGCGCCGCTGTACTTGTGAGTGTAGCTGTTCTTGTCATTCTTCAGGCTGTCACGTGACTACGGGCGAGACAACCTCGAATCCAGGTGTCATACCTCGATGCTGGGTGATGTTTGGCTACCGAAACTACACCCAGGGTATTGTTTTAGTGAAGATTGAGATCCTGGGTAATCTTTGTATATTCTGAGGACGACATTTACCCTTTCAGCATCAGTGATGATATATACTAAAAGTTCCCGCATGTGTAGAACATAATTTGTGATATGGGTTCTTGCCTTCGCTGACAGGAGTTGATCATGATCAGGACCTCCTCCTGTGGTTTTTACTCCAGCTGGCATGGTTTTTTTGCAATGAGTGCCAACCTCATTTTTTCGAATGTAACATTAGGGCCGTTTAGACGACAAGCCAAAACACCACATTCAGATTCGATCCGATTGGATCCGATCGACCCGTATCGGGTCTCATTTGCGTTTAGACGAGATTTGAATGCGGTCGTATGTGGTCCAATGTGGATTCGGGACCATTTTAAATCCACATTGGACCGCATTGGGTAGCGTTTACACGCAAGTTTTGAATCACAATCGGATTCGATCGGATCGCATGTAGATTTTTGCCTGTTGTCTAAACGGCGCTATTGACATTTCTTCTCGGGTCAATGCTGCGGATAACTGTTCTATAACTTCATATAATCCTGTCTCTGCACTTACATGTACCTTTATTGTTTTATGAACTGCAGAACGCAGCCTGAAAAAATCACAGCCTATGCGATACGAATGAAAACATTTGCCATCCTTAATTAATAGATTCTTTGTTACAATACTCCGATACGTGGCTCTAATTACTCAATCCCTAAATCACGAAATATCGTACTCAGGTTGAAAGACTTCAGGTCATGTTTACCAATCATTGTCGTGGAAAACCTCTCTTGTCAAATGAGTGATCTATGAATCAGTTTGCTCGACTCAAATACACAATCGTTTTGTTTAATTTCGTGAGGAAACAGGAGCTGGTATTATCATGCTCTCAATGTTGGAATTTGTCTATGTTTTTGTGGGTCTAAACAAACCAGGATAATGGGATCGTTTACTCTAACCTTTAAGAGGGCCAGGACTGGCAGGGCTGGCAGGGCCGTAGCTTGTTGGGTATCCATATTTGCATACATGTACCTAAAATATCAAGAGCCCAGTTTGCATTGTGTGGAATTTATTTAAAATTCCTTAAAGGGCCTCTAGAGGCAGTTTGCTATTAGGCTACTATCAGTACTGCAACTATACAACAGGTGGCGCTAGTAACCATGAACTCATGAATTGTGGATCAAATGTTGACATTGATGAAATTTTACTTCAAAAATGATGCCCAAGTTGGATCCTCATGCCACCAATTCTGTGTTAGTAATCATATCAATATGCACTAAAAAGCTACCTCTAGAGGCCCTTTAAGGTTTTGGGGGCCGTCACCCGAAGTATCTATTCAGAAGGGAGTACATGTAAGAAATAAAATTGGGAAATTTTGGAATTTTGCGCGAATTTTTCAGTTTCTCAAATTGGGAGAATTTTTTCCCATTTTGAGAAATTTTCTTAAAATGACACGACATTTTGTCTGATTTTTCGAGCGATATTTCTCAAAATGGGAAAAAAATTCTCCTAACTTAAGAAATTGAAAAATTCGCGCAAAATTCCAAAATTTCCCACTTCTTATTTACTTCTTACTCCCTTTCAGCTCCCTTTATGCTCTTATTGTAAATTATAAGCCTACTTTTGAATGTGGGCTAATAATGCATACGCTTCAGCCCTGGTGCAATTACATGTAATTGTTATAAGTTTCTTTTGTTAAATACTCTCCATGAAGTTCGTAAAAAGACTGTAAAAAAGTTGCCACTACGTCCACTCCGTTCGTACACAGTTTGAGCCCGTTTGGCAACATTTTCAAGAACGTACTGAGAACTAGCTCAGTGTGATGGGGCATTACCTACATACCGACAGATCCCATTTTACGATCGAGGGCATCATTTTTTTCTAATCGCCATTTTTTGTACTTGCACGTCATTTCCAGATCTTGACATGATTTCTGACAATGTGACCAGTCAGTATTGGCCATTTCGTTTAAAGATACACCGATAACAAACAGTTACCCTACTCATATATGGACCAAGTGTCTTCATCTTCCCATGATGAGCCAAGTTCTTTGCAATCGAGAGTGTCAAACAAGCCACTATGTCGCTTTTAATGGTCATCGTTATGGACAAGAAAGAATGTACCAGTTCTTGTTGTGTGCGCACATAAAAAGATATTGCAATAGTTTCTCCTCAACGTCAGCGGACTCCAAATATCGTACACTGTTAGAAATTATTGTAATAACTGTACAGAAACTGCCTGCAGCAGAGTCCCCAGAACTTTCTGTAAATTTACATATGGCGTGATTTATGTTTTCCGGTATTTGGTTGGACTCAATTGGACTTTCCATAATGATGCTTTCTGAGAGCAGTATGAAAATATAATTTGGTCAGCCTCCAGTCAAGTCTCTGTTAACATTTATTTAAGTCTGTAATTTTACAGATCCGGTCCTGGAGGAATTTTCTGTAAAATCCTCTGTTATTTCTAACAGTGTAGGTTTACGTTATGGCTCTTTTGTCGTATAAAAAATATGGGAGCTCTATTTTGGACGAAGGGAAGTGTGCAGGTTTTTGTTGCCGAGTGTTTGGTTTATACTACATGAACTATAGCTGTACTTCCACCTATCCCAACCCATCAAAACAAACCCCAGGTTTCTTTCGCGTACGCCTATTTTTGCCGTGTCTAATAGACCCGTGGTTGAAAACACCGTGTTCATTAGACCCGCCGAGCTCACCAGGTTTAATTCGAGGAGCCTGATGGCCTAGTGGTTATCACGTCCGCTTAACAAGCGGCATGTCCCGGGTTCAAATCCAGCCCGGGCCATATGGGATTCATTCCCGGCTCTTCACGTCCGTCGCATGGGACAGTAAGCCGTGGTGCCTTGTCTTTGAAAGGCCCCGGCAAGTAAAAGACCCCATCCAAGTGAGGAACATGAGTAGCTTGAGATGGCCTCCTCCGTTGCTAACAAAGTTTCTCACCTCGTGTTTGAACAAGAACACGAATCGACGTCTCCTGAAGGTATGATCTACTGAAGGTATACCTGAAGGTATGACTTGCAGCCAGAAAATCACCAAGATTTAGGCAACATTCGGGATGGAATCGGGTCCAGGCCTACACTGTTAGAAATAACAGAAGATTTTACAGAAAATCTGTGCAGCAGAGTCCCCAGCACTGGATCTGTAAAATTACAGCGTGATCTGTAAAACTACAGACTTAAATAAATGTTAACAGAGACTTGACTGGAGGCTGACCAAATTATATTTTCATACTGCTCTCAGAAGGCATCATAACGGGATGTCCAATGGAGTCCAACCAATACAGGAAAACATGAATCATACCATTAAAAAATGATGTAAATTTACAGAAAGTGCTGGGGACTCTGCTGCAGGCACTTTCTGTAAAATTACTGCAAAATTACTACTGTAAAATTAATAATTTCTAACAGTGTACTACCATTAATTTGCCTCTGAAATTATAATAGCGAGTCAACGTATTATCTTGCGTAGTTCGAGAACTATTCAAGAATCTGCAACATATCGTTTCATTGGAGGAAACAAGAGTAATATGGAACAAATGAATATCATCAATAAAGAGACACAAATAATCATCATATCTAGAAACGGCGTGTCACTCCTTTCAACGCGATCAAGCAAGAAAAGAAGGTCTAATAATATCTGCCTGTCCCTTTTGACATGATGAGTATTACATTACAAATAAGTGTACTATCTTATGACATCTGACACAGCCATGCCATTTCATTTGAGTCCGTCAGGAACCATAGGAGTCCATCATACCATTGATAAAGCGGATGTGACAAGTTATGTCTTTACATCTGATACGGTGACACGTAAATGCGTCCGATAAACAATTTCCGCAGCAGATAATAGTATCCTTCTGTTTGGCCCATCGAATCAAATCTGCAGTCGATGGTTTCGGGCAATTATGCACCGGTCAATGACATGTCTGGACCCCCCCATGTTCAGGGGTTGGCACTAATTCGACCCTTAATCGACACCTAGAATTTTTTCTACGGTCAGAATTCTAGGGAGGTTTCGAAATCAAACGATAAACGTAAACGTTAACGACAACTTTATTTTTGTACCGAAAATGCAATGCAAAATCTGGTTAATGTGTAGTATGAAAAATAACGTTGTCGTACAGTTTTGGTTTATCGTTTGATTTCGAAACCTCCCCACTAATTCGCCCAGGACATCAAATGAAATCGACAGGTATTCACCAGCTTTTCCCACTAATCTTTTACCTTTTCTATGTCATTTCTAGTAAAAATTATGAAGTAATCTCCAGGAATTCGACATTAGCGAGGTAGCACCTTTCCGACTCCGACTACATCTACGAGAATGAATTGCAGTTCGCTGTAGACCACCTTGATAAAAACGATTTCATAGACGTTTGCAAATCGTAAAATGCCATAAGTTTGTGGCAGAATAATTTTGACTCGTAATCGGAAGTGCACATAAATCACAAATATTATACTCGTGTTTGAAGTCGTAACGAGTAGGGTTACGACTTCAATATTCATTATTTATCCGCACTTTCCATTTGTAAGGCCAGATTTTTCTGCCTTCAAGTTATGGCATTTTACGATTTGCAAACTTCTATCAAATCGTTTTTATCAAGGATGTCCATAGCGGACTGCAATTCATTCTCGTAGTTGAAGTCGGAGTCGGAGTCGGAAAGGTGCTAAACCTCGCTATTACCTACTTTTTGGGTCGACATAAAAACAACGGTAAGGAAAAATATAAGCGCTCAGAACTCGACACTTTGTCGACACAGTGACCTTGAAGTCTCCTCCGGACGACTGGCCCGGGCGGTCTTGGTCTCTTGACTGCGCAAAGTTTCTCTGTTTGATGATGCTTATTGTCAGTCACTGTAGTCTGTTTTGTTTTCATGTCCGCCACATCAAAATCTATTGTATAGTCTACGGTGGACAGCCACGCGGCGTCCACCACAGTGTGCATGTACATGTAAATATTGTCAATAAAAAAGAAAAAAAAATGTCGCATAATATTGGGCCACTTGAAAAGGGTGAATGTTTCAATAGACATCACGCATCAACTATCAATGACACTGTGGTAAACTAACCAGAATCCGATGTGATATCTTTGTCATCTTGTCTTCATGTAATTCATTTATAAGTCCGGACCCAGCTGCGACCAATTTCGAGTTGTTGACCAACAGTTATAGACCTTTCCAACAAGCCTTTCCACATGACGTCGTGGCCATTCATTGTCCAAGCATGATACATGTATATAACACTACCAAACGCAACCTCTCAGACAAGTATTTTACAGAAATTTTGAATGGTACATGTATTAAAAAGGTGCTCTAGTTCGAATTGTAAACATTACGGTTTGTTTATTTACATGGTTGATTATAATAGTTATTTTTCCTTGTATACCAACACATTAATGTTATCTAATGTTATCTATTTTTATATCTATCTTGATAAATATTCTTGTAACTGAAATATATTAATGATTTTACGCTCAAAAACAAACAAAAAGTTGTGAAAGGCGAGATTTAATTCGATTTTATCTGATCTGTTAGTACCAGAAGTTGACAATAGGTGGCACACCGTAATGTTTACAATTCGAACTAGAGCACCTTTAAGATTCTGAAGTCATATGGTGAAAACTGTTAGACCGCCATCTTTGTTGGAAAGGTCTATACCAATAGGAGCTGTCAGTGAGTTGACCAGTAGGTGTCACTACGGCCCAATTCAATGCATACAGCGGACCCAGTCATTCTTAATCGAGCACCAATCACGTGGATTTTCCTGTGTATTGGTCCGCTGGAACTTTGCTGCCATCTTTTGACAATACGCGCGCTGACTGCTCCTAATTGGCTGCAGTACAGGTTAAGTAGCGCATAATTCACGAAGCTCTCGTAATTTAGGAAGTGCGAAAACTACTGTCCATTTGCGGGCAACCGATTGTTCACTATCAGCCTGATAAACGATTTTCGTAGCCTCAGAAAAAATGTCTTCAAACTAGTTTGGCCTTCGTAAAAAATATCGCCCATGAAATAAATTATAAGCGATGGGTTATCCATGTAGATTTTGTAAATCTAATAGCTATAAAGTGGGGGATCACCATTAATGTATTTATATAAAATTTGCCAGGTAGACTGTCTGACTTTTTGAAACACTCTCATGGAGAATTGAGGCACGGTCACCGGTCTCGATTTGCTCGACAAATGGACCTTGAGAACGTTGGCTTTCTCCTGACAATCATGTTTCTTCCTGTTTGCATTGATTCCCTCCAATGTCAATACACTGACTTTGGTTTCTCTTTTTCGTGATCGAAAGTTACGGAGGGACAGTAGAGCAAAATTCTGTGGTGTTGGAGATGAATAGGATTCTAGGACGTTTGCCCCCGGATT
>NMRB01001339.1:142252-157854 GCA_002633025.1 Notospermus geniculatus
CGGACTTTACCCCCGTAGGACATCTGCCCCCCCCCCTTGTGGTTTTTAGCCCGCTTGGCCGAAGGAAAATAGGTCAAATAATGAAAAATAGCCCGATATTTGGGCTTTGCCTTGTCTGCACTCTAGCGTTTTCAGTTTTCGACGGATGATTTTCATATTGTATATGTGTATATGCCCCAATATCTAGGCCAAGTTCGATTTTGGGCTTGCTGCAATTCCCACTATGGCCACTAGGGGGCGTTTTGTGAAAAAAATGAAAAATGGCTCTTTTACGCTAATGATCTGAACTAGGGTGCTCAAATTTGAGCCATAGGTACATCTTATCGTGTTACATCATATATCTAACGGGGTTTTGATTGACCTAATTTTGATGGTCAATGGGCCAATATTTTTGCTTTGCCTTTGTGTGCAGTCCATGCGTCTTCAGAAATATTTTAAGAAGAAATATTTTCATATTGAATATGTACATATATGGCCTGAAGGTTTAGGTACTATGATTCCCACTTCACCAAGCGGGCACTGTGACATTGGCACTATTTTTAGTCAGGAGGCATTGTTTTTTCCAATGAGTGCCAACTTCATTTGTTTCGAATTATTAAGACCGCCCCCATCAATGGGGCGGTCTTCCTTGTTTTTACTGAATTTCTCTCTCTCTCTCTCTCTCTCTCTGGATCTCTCCATCCAATCTGCGGTGTCCCCACGATAACTAACGAAAAACGCCATGTATCGCGGTAAAATTTTCAGAAATGGTAGATGAGCATATTACACAGAATCCTATTGATTCTTGGGGTCATCCGTGCACAAATAGTGCGAAATTTGGGTGAAATTTGTAGTTTTATCTATATATCATATTCGCGTATTCCAACCTCCACACAGCGCTGCGTCTGAACAGAACGCCGTGGAGAACTGGCCACTCTCCAACACCCAGGTCACACAGTTTCGCCGGACAAGTGCAGTAACCCAACACACGGTACGCCGTACCGCCTAGCCTTGTGGGATTGGAGAGTGGCAGAAGCGAGACGTTCTGACTGGTAAGTGAGACCTACAGAGCATGCGCATTGGTACTCGCACATCTCTTCCGCAAACCGGCGAGTTCACTTCAGACTTTTAAAGCGGAAATAAATAAATAAATAAAGCACATCTGTGCGGGTATTTTTTGTTTTATGGTAAGTAACACTGTTGGTGTCAAATTCCATAAGATGTCAACCATAGAAAGTGATGTTTGTTCGTATATTCAGCGTGATTTTTTTGGTGAATCCGCCGTCGTTGCCGTGTGTGTCTGCTCACTGCACTCATGCACTGCAGTGCATGCACGCTGTGATGCATGTCAGTCATTAGCTAGGCCCTAATGGACATGGTCATGCTGTGTCTGTCACTGTCACTGTCACCGGTCACTGTGCCTGTGGCTGTGGTCTGTGTGTATGGTAGGCCCCTATCATCGTCGGCCATCACCATCATCACTGTAGCTAGGCCTTTAGGGTAGTAAGCCTAGTGTCATACTGAGTCTGAGACTAGACATGCAGACAAATACACAGTCACAGAGCATAGAAGAGCTGTGTCTGTGCATGATGTACACTGCTATGCTATCAACGCATCACTGTGGTCTTTTTCTGGTGTCAAAGCAAGTCATATGCTAAATTACTGGATGCTTATTACCTCGTACCATAAATAGATCAATAACCATAAATGTGCAACTAAAAATTCGTGTTACTCATGACCTTTCTTCGTTTTTGTTTCGTAAAATCCTTCACGCTCAATTGATTTACAAGATGTTGGGCTCAAAATGAAGCTGACATATTACTCTACAAGCCCTGTGATTTTTGTTGTTATCCGTTCAGAGACAGCAGAGCTATAACCATCGGAAGTGTGAAATTGGTCAAAAATCCCCGCGGCCGATGTGTTTCAGCTTCATCGCTTATAGAAACTGACGTCAGATGTCGCGCTGTTAACAAAATAGGCAAATATTTCCCTCACGGAATCGAATATTGGTTTGAAAACGTTTTCATGGAAGCTTATTCGGTCCATACATTGCTGCTCGGTAATTCTCGATCAGTCAACTAGCTCCCAATTTCCAAGGGCGGTCTTCAAATTGACTGGTAAGTCAATTTCTAGTTGTAACATTGACATTTCTTCTCGGGTCAATGCTGCGTGTTGACTGTTCTATAACTTCATACCATCCTGCACGTTTTGCAGTGTGGCCATTTTTCTGTGTGATTCCCATTGTTCGGAACACACTGGGAAACGGACTCGCTGTTTCTCTGTGTGTCGTTCATTGTCAAGTCGCCGCTTATCCCGTCAATCTATTGTAATGTCACAAGCTAAGGTTTTCAGGTGTTTTTTCAGACCCGTGTCAAACCCGTGGGTACGAAAATCCCGGCGAGAGGTCACACCACTACATTGTAGTTAAGTAGCCCGGCGACAGTTGCGCTGCATGCACTGACTCTTCAGTCATTTCTGTATTGGCACAAATTGCTGGAGGCGCGATAACGACGTCACTTAATGGCTGCGCCATCTGTCGCCGTGCGAAGAACTAACGAAAACAGAGACATTTCGAAAAGCACGGCGAGCTTACCGTGTTTGAAAAACCCGTGTTTTTCAGACACGGGTTTCTTGAAGCCAGCAATTCATAGGAGTGACCGCAAAAAAACCCGGGGATTTTATGTAGTGTAACCATGCACGGGCCTCACCATGCTCACTGAAAAACGTTACAACGGACTGCCTTGAGTATAAAGGAATGTCGAATCGACTCAAGCATAGGCTACGCGGAAAGATGCTCTTGAATTCCCAATAATACATTGGAAACTACCCAATACCCAAGACAACTTTCCTGACCCGTAGGACAACATAAAACTCGCACCGCGACGCGTTTACCGTTTACCACTTCAGTAAGGTACCTTAATGACACGAGGGATTATCCATTACAAGAAGCAGCGGCAATTTTCTCCGCTATGGTAGATCATTGATCGAATTAAGATACCTCCTTTATCAAATTTTGCTGCCAGTAATGAATGAAATTCGCTCTAAATCTTCTGAAATTTCATTACACTGTAAAACATGATATCAACGGGTTTCTCCTGCTGGGATGTTGCAATCCGATGGACAGTTTCACTTAAGTTTAAAAATCGGTTGTATGGCTATCGCTAGCACCAGCAACAGTCGTGTTGCAAAACATAATGCATAGCACTCAATGAAGTTCTTATTTCTGGGTGTCCAGAAAAGTAAAATCAAAGACCTAAGAACTATAGAAAACTAAGACCTATTAGAAATCTAAGACCCTAATACCAGAAAAGTAAGTAAGCACAGTCTCCACACAGCGATATCCATGCAAGTACGGGGAAGCACGGCAGCATACGGTTTGTTCGCTGGATGGAGTTCAGTCAAATATCGGCAGAAATTCGCCACAAAATCACCCCAAAACACGGTCAGTATCAGTCGGTCCGAAGAATTCCTTCTTTCAGACCTGGCCCGACAATAGTTAGGGCAGCTGGTGAAAAATCAGGGGGTTTCGTCCAGTGGTTTCCTGCGAACCGCGTCCAAATCGCGAAAAGTTGCCGAATCCTAGCGAAATCAATATGAGCACCGCGAAGCGCGGGACGGAACTCATTATAGAGAGTTTTCGCAAAGCCCCCGAAACGCCGACGCGAACGTCTGTCCTTTTGTTCGCTGTTCTCTTCGTGGCATCGAACAATGGGATTGGCGTTCGCGTCGGCGTGTCGGGGCTTCCTACTAATGCGGTCAGTACCAGGCATTTTTTGGCAAATCAATGCATAGGGACGGGCACAGTTTAGCCTACACTAGACTTTTGTGGTCACAGGCGAAGGCAAGGGGATGATAAATTTTCATTGGCCTCAATGAATGGTATTCTTGTTTACGCAAAATTTCATGGAAGAGGTTTTGGACGATGCTTTCTAAAGCCTCGCTTATGTCGCCCTTACGTACAGTCAGAACTAGTTGGCAACTGATAATCGGGCTGAGTGGGTGAATGTCGTCCAGTCCTGATCCTACACACTGATTCCTAGCCCAAGCCACTAACCCTAACCCCAACCCTCACCCTCAACCCTTGTCACTGACCCCTACCCTAATCCTAAACCTAGTCCTGACCCTAACCGTAAACGCCAACCATCCTAACTCCATAACCTGGGTACACTTGTTTAGACGACATGAACAGTTTTTGCGATAATCGGCGCGTAGTTGGAACTAATTAGTCACAACTACTAGGTGACATAAGCTCTCGGGCGTCAGAGAGTAACTTGTTGCCAACTAGTTGCAAACTAAAAATATCCAGATCCTGAAAGTCGCACATGTTCAGCCTCAGCGATTAGTTGACAACTGTATCCTGAAGACAGCCAATGAAATTCGCTTTACATTCCACGTGGCCTAACGTGACCACGTGACCTAATCACCACGTCGCTTAAAATCAAAGGAAATCTTTGTCGACATAAGCACTCAAAAGACGGCGATAAACTAGTTCCAGGTAGTTGCGACCGATCGGTGTTTTTTTAGTCGGTGGCGACATAAGTTATCAGTTGCAACTTGTTGACGCTATTTGCGTAGGGCGACATAAGCGAGGCTTTACAGGGTCACTGTACTGCATTGACGAGGATTTACATGTATATCCCAAAAGGATATTATTGGCAAAACTCTCCTCACAACTATATTGTCTGTAACGTCAAGCCAGACCCAGGGGTGATTTCTTCATTAGAAAAACAATGGCGTGCTGTACACTGTGAGCAATGGAAATACCAACATCAGCAGCCTCTGATTCAACAAGCCACCGCATATTATAACATTAGGTGGGGCAGTCTTCCGGCTAGAACTATCGGGGTGAAATTTAAAGCGCCACTGTGTGCATTACGCGAAACTTACTTCGAGGAAAACGCAAGGACCCGTGCTGCCACCACGCGTCTTCACAACTGTTAATCTCCAAAAGAACCAGACGCGAAGTGTGACTTACTGAAGGGGGGTGAGACCGTAGCGTCTGGCCAAGCGAGACTAGCTCGACAAGACTGTTCATGTCTATCTATTTGAATGATCTAAGTTACATGTACCAATATTAGGCAATATTATGCAATCAAATGTTCTTGGCCAATCATGTGCAGCAGATTGCATCATGTGATCATAGGATGTCACATCGTATCGGACACTCAATCATCGTATCGGATCCTAAAACCTCGTATCGGACAGCCCTCCTAGTTTCAGCCAATCAGAGCATAGGCCTGTTGTTATAGTTGCTAGGCAATTTGCATAATATAGCAAAGAGTGGATGGCAGGTCGTCCAATATGGATTTTTGTTGGATGAAGAAAAGTTATATCGGACTCGGCTTCGCCTCGTCCGATATAACTTTTCTTCATCCAACAAAAATCCATATTGGACTCCCTACCATCCACTATTTGTATATTGAGATTGTTGCCACACATAAAAGAATGAGTTGAAGCACGGTAGCTTACTTGATGATGGGTTAGTCACACTATAACAGCGCGTTGAACTTCTCAAGTGATGAAAAGGATGGCGGACATTGTCAGCTCAGGTTTGGACATAGTATCAGTCTCGCGTAGATGTTACTACTGACTATGTGGGTTGGGCAGGACACCTGTCTTATCACGTTGGTTCCAAATTCCGCCACCAGGGGAGGAATACTGAGGCATGATGGCTGATATTCATAAAACCTAGCAACTGCTTTTACTTCAAGTTTTCTGGTACATTTACATTGGACCTCGCTGTGCAAATCTTAAGTAAAAGCAGTTGCAAAGGAGCACGGTATTGGATCTCAAATGCATTATTTGACTGCCGACGTAGAGGGAGCCACCTAGCGGCAGTAAGACGAACTACAAAAATGCATTACAAAATGTACGCAGTAAATCGGGTCATTCGCCGAGACGTAGTCAGACCCTTGGGTTGGAGAGTGGTGCGGTGGCGCCGGCTGTCGAGAAAAAGTGGCAATACCGTGTTCCTTTAATGAATACGAGCCATTGATGCATACAATCGCACTTAACTCGGGGCAAATTTGAAATACTCTCCGAAGGAAAGGATTCCTATAAACACGACTATGAGGAACTATGGATACAAATTCGAATATCTGAATAACACAAATTCCGATAAATGTTACGCCTCAGACGGATCAACTACATGGCACATGTACCATATCTTCTTCAAGTATTGCGCCATCAGCTTCCCCAGTTCTATTGGGACTGTTTTTGGAGCTGGGTATCTGTGGTGATAAGCCTCCTGGACATATCCCTACACAGTTATCCGCCTACGATGCTGCAATCTTGGCCTATTTATATAATGCAACTTTGAGTTAAGAAGGCTTCTAGAATACGGAGAAATAAAAAGTCAATTTCCAGAATGTTTGCGAATTTTCGAGCCCAACAGGGGTCTTCTTCAGGCTGGAACTTTACAATCCGAGACTCTAGAACAGACTGAGCTGAAACCCAAATGTAGATCTGAAGTATCCCATCCAAACAGGACGTGACAGCAATTAAAGGACCACTTTGCTTCCCAATCCTGCGTTACACCTACCCGCGTTTAAGGGAGACCACTATTGACGACTTAGTATTACTAAGTCGTCAATAGTGAAACCACGCATGCTACTACGTGCATTGTAGTGTAATCATACATTCTTCAACACTGGGGCGAAAGGCTTAACTACAGTATTGGAGAATGGAGTGTCGGTGGCGCCGGCTGTCGACAGAAAGTGGCAATACCGTGGTCCTTTAAGGAAAGAAAAGAGTACAAGCCCCAAAAGTTGCTCAACCTAACAGAAAAGTAATTAGTGAATGTAAGGCTTGACTTACACTCGACCCCAGTGTGTATCCGACGTCCCGGTCTCCTACACACAGGCACTTTTGGGGCTCAAAAGCCGTGAACACCACTAGACGGCACTCCACTGGACTCCAGGCAATCACCACGCTTTCTTACTCATAATTCCCGCGGAAATTACTCCCAGGAAAAACCCAACCTCGTCCCCAGGGGTATAGTTCACTCAGACAACCGTGGACAACTCGCCATATTATCAACCTGGAAACGAGGTTAAGAAAACCGAAGGACCTGTGCTGCCATCACGCGGTCGTCATGACTGTTAATCTCTAAAAGAGCCAGACGCGGAGTGTGGCTTACCGAAGGGTGAGCACCACGTAGCGTCTGGCCAAGCGAGACTAGGCTTGACTAGGCTGAAAGGAAAAGTAATCTTTTCTTTCCTTAATTGCTGTCACGTCCTGTTTGGATGGGATACTTCAGATCTACATTTGGGTTTCAGCTCAGTCTGTTCTAGAGTTTCGGATTGTAAAGTTCCAGCCTGAAGAAGACCCCGGTTGGGGTCGAAAATTCGCAAACATTCTGGAAATTGACTTTTTATTTGTCATATATTGTGTGTCGATTTTTGTGCTTGCCTTCTCTTTGCTTCTAGAATACGGGTCATAGTATCAGTCC
The DNA here is from genome assembly GCA_002633025.1 of Notospermus geniculatus. NCBI lineage: Eukaryota > Metazoa > Nemertea > Pilidiophora > Heteronemertea > Lineidae > Notospermus > Notospermus geniculatus. The sequence goes on from NMRB01001339.1 coordinate 149,682, forward strand.
AGCTTATGTGTTACCACTGTCTTTGTATAGGTTGGACATTGGACACCAGTCTGATCACGTTAGTTCCAGATTCCGCCGCCAGGGGAGGGATACTGAGGCACACCCCATGCATACAGTGGCACTTTAACTCGCGGCAAATGTGAAATACCCTCCGAAGGAAAAATATTCTTATAAACATGATTCGAATATCTGACGATGACAAATTCCGATAAGTTATGCCCCACATCGATTACATCTACATGTACCATATCTTATACAAGTATTACGCCATCAGCTGCTCCAGTTCTATTGGGACTATTTTTGATGCTGGATATCTGTGGTGATAGACCTCCTGGACATATCCCTACACAGTTATCCGCATACAATGCTGCAGTTATTGCCTATTAACCGTTTCTTTCCAGATTTTGATCGGCCATATGTCGGTGCCCGATTCATTTTTCGCGGACGCTCAAAACAGAGAGATGCGTTTGTCAGTGCCTCCACCAATGGGTCATATAAATAAAGACTAGCAAATGCTTTTACTTCAGATTTGTGCAGCATTGCCTAGTGCATTTGTATTGCAAATTTCAAGCAAAAGCATTACTAGTTATTATTCATATGACTCATTGGTCCATATGCATAAAAAGAAGCAAATGCTTTTTACTTGAAAATTGAAGCAATTACTTCCATCCATATGCATAAAATGCTTTTACTAAAAAGCAATTGCTATCAGAAAAAGCAATTATTATTGTCCCCCGGAGCCCTCGGAGGGGGACTTGAAAATACCGGCCGTCCGTGCGCCTATGCCGCTCGCCGCTCGCCGCTCGCCACTCGCCGCTCGCCGCTCGCCGCTCGCCGCTACTAGTCCCTTCCGCTCTATATCTTAAGAACGACTGAAGATTTTGGATTCATATTTGGTGGCGGGTTGTATCACGGGCCAAAGGTGTGTCGCGTGAAAGAATCGGCCAAATCCGATTCTCCACTTTGCCACCAGGGGGCCAAAAGCCAAAACACAAAAACTGCGATTACGCCTTTAATACTCAACGGAATTTCACAAAATTTTTATGGTAGGCTCATCTAGCAAGGGTACATAAAATACTTTACGGGTTTTCAATTTAATTCATTTTTCAGCCCTGTAGGGGGCGCTTTGCAAAAACCACATAAGTTCCCTTCCTCTCTGTAACTTCTGAACGACTGAAAATTTTGGGTTGATATGTGGTGGGGGAATTACCATGGGCCAAAGGTGTGTCACGTGAAAGAATCGGCCAAATCTGATTATCCACTTTGCCACCAGGGGGCAAAAGCCGAAACACAAAAACTGTGATTTTGCCTTTAATACTTAACGGAATTTCATCAGAGTTTTATGGTAGGCTCAGCTAGCAAGGGTACATAATATATCATAGGATTTTAAAGTTTAATTGATTTTTCAGCCCTGTAGGGGGCACTTTGTAAAATCCACAAAAGTTCCCTTCCGCTCTGTAACTTCTGAACGACTGAAAATTTTGGGTTGATATTTTGTGGAGGGATGTATCATGGGCCAACGGTGTGTCGCGTCAAAGAATCGACCAAATCTGATTTTCCACTTTGCCACCAGGGGGCCCAAAAGCCGAATCACAGAAACTGTGATTGTGCCATTAATACTGAATGGAATCTTCAAAATACATGACCGGTGGACTTGCACCCGGGGCGACGGGGGACGTTCAATGCTGTGCTTGTTTACTTGTTCCTTTCTAGCAAATGCTAGAATTCATATGCATAATACTGAGCAATTGCTCCAACTGTAGAACCTTTGGTAAACAAGCAAATGCTTGTCAAGTATAAGCATTTGCTTTGAAGTAGAAGTAAAAGATTATGCATATGAAACCAAGTAATTGCTTTTATTTTTACTTCTGGCTTTAAGCAACTGCTTTTACTTTTTGCTTTTGCTAGAAGTAAATGCTTCATATTTATGCATATAGCCCAATGTCACGTCGTGTTGGGGGACATTGGCGAAAGGGGCTAATGAAAAATGTTACACCGGACACTTTTTCAGGGACAACCTTTCCTGTTACATCTGTCAAAATGAGCAAGGCTTCGAATCCCATTTACTGCACTCTCACAGTCCTTATTTATCGAAAATGTTTCGCAACGGAGTTTATTTATAATCTCTGTTTTCCAATATTGAACCATGAAAAAAATATATATATGTCGTTGGACTTATTGCAGCAGACGAAACAAAAAAATATATGTTATTGGAAAGCAACCCTAAATGTCATTACCGATATCAGTCAAAGATGATTCGGCCTCTGGCTGGAGTTAATGAAAGCTCGTTCCTATACCGAATGCCGACCTGAATGGATCATAAGGCATTTTGTTGTACATTTTCTAACGATATTCGATACAGCCTAATGTTTCTTCATAACAATACAAAGCAATTTTGTTGATGGGAAGTTTGCTCGTTTGTTTTGTCTCTGGTACGATCCGCATTGGCTTTGTAAAGTGAAGGTAGCATGAGTTCGTGTGCGTTTTATACACGTACTTGAATATCCAACATAGAGCACTACCAACGGCACACAAAATGATGGTAAAAGTACAGTTGTCTCCGAATTTCGCAAATTTTCGACCCCGACCGGGGCCTCCCTCATGCAGGCACTAGAGAGGTTAAGATCTGGTCCGACTCCCACTCCCACTCCGACTCCAAAGTGCTAAAATTCGGATTTTTCAAGTCAACGAGAAATTTACCACTCAGCTGGGTTCTATTCGTTCTCCTGAATGAGTACACAGCATTGCTTTGGAAAACCCCGTTGTATTTGATGACGTAGTTACCCAAAAAAGAGTCCTCTGGAGTCGGAGTCGGAACTCGGAACGTTATCTCAACCCCCTATTATAGGAGAGATCCCAGAAGTGAATGAGCTGGATCCTAATTATGGATTCGTAGTTATAATAAAGAAGCCCTGAATAAAACAGGGTTCTTATGTATAAATATATTCTTATTATCTTTAAATATAAGTCATAACTATTTAGCATTCGCACCCTAGAAATGCTGCACTCTAATTGGGCAATGGTTTTCTGACCGCCTCATGCTCGGCTGGGAGGCCCAATTTCAGCCGGGCTTTGTGTACGAGTGTATGAAGAGGAGCGAGACCAAAGTCCTGCTGTGGGAGGATGTGATGTTTCGACAAACAGATATCAGAAAATTTCTTACATTCCACGACCTAACGCTGGCTGCTGGAGGGAAATTAATTAATCAATATTACTGTAAATGTCAATTAATGGATGTTTTAATTGATTGATTAGATGGCCGTTAACTATCATTTTGACGTCGATTATTTACTAATTAATTGCCTGATCAAGGTGCTAATCAATAACATAATCCTAACCAGTTTAGTAAACGAGGGGAATAGGTTTGCTAATTTAATTATCAAAGACTATAAGATTTAAAGGGGCACATCATTCCTTCCCTATCCTGCGTTAAACATACCCGCGTTAAGGGAGACCTCTATTGACATGTTGTTAAACTACCGCTTATCAACCTCGCCCCATGTAGAGTAAAGCAGGTGACAGACTTGTGCGTAAAGGCCCGTTTCCACTTGAGCGTTTTACGCCGCGTTTTGACGCTTCGCCCATTGTTTGGAAGCAGAGCGGTGGAAAATAACAAAAGATTTGACGCATCACGCGGCGTAAAACGCTCTAGTGGAAACGGGCCTTTAGCGACGCGTAGTGCAGGCGTTCCGCCAATCAGATTCGTCGGTAGGTGTTTCGGTCCGTGTTACCGCCACCCTGATTGGCTGAACGCTTTCCCGACGCGTTGCTTACGCGCCGCGCCAGTCTCTCCACCTTGAAGCGGCGAGGCGAAGACCGGCGAGGTCAAGGGTATTCTTGCCAATACAGAGCTTATCAGGGATTCCACGTGCATGTACATATTCTTAAAAGTTCTTAAAAAACAATTCGTTCGTCGAGTGTACACTCCTTCCGCAGTGTCTTCTCACTCATACCNCGCTGTATCTAACGAACTTCAGTTCAGTCAGACAGAAGCAAAGCTTAGCAAGATCGCACCATGGAGGTCTTTCCCCGCAGCACTGATGATCTGATCCTCCATCAGTGACACTAAAGGAGATATACACAGGTCAGTTGTGTCGTCTTTATCGAGAAATTTGCCGAAGATCGATGCCGCCGGGCTGGAATGATCTCGCCATTGACGGGGCAGTCGTGCGCAAAGCAGCATCACAAAAGCTTTAGACGTTGTGGCCAGACCCTCGGTCTCGCAACCGAGGGTCTGGCTGCGCGAGACTACATCTTTAGCGATGTTTCAAAACAAAAAAGACACGAGCTAACACTGAAGAGTGCAATGCAACAGTCCCTTATAAAAGCTTTACGGCGAGTCACCAGTCTGCCGCGGTTGTCAAGGACGCTGACAGTATGAACCAATCAGAAAATGTTTATTTCGTTAGTCACGCTGAACGCCCTCTAGTTGTAAATCGGCGGTATTCTGGCTATTGTAAGCAGTGTCTATGAACGACAGGTATGAGTGAGAAGACACTGCGTAAAGGCCCGTTTCCACACGAGCGTTTCACGCTGCGTGATGCGTCAAATCTTTTGTTATTCCCGTCGCTCTGCTTCCAAACAATGGGCGAAGCGTCAAAACGCGGCGTAAAACGCTCATGTGGAAACGGGCCTTAAGCCTAGTTTATACTTCGACGCACGACCATCGGCGTCCGACGCGCGATCAAAATCTGGACACCGACCTAATGAAGTAGGCTTATGTCGGCGTACAGATTTTGATCGTGCGTCGGACGCCGATGGTCTTGCGTCGAAGTATAAACTAGGCTTAACGAGTGCAGACAGATAGCACGATCAGTCAACAAATAGAAGGGATATTGCTCTGATTTGGAAACTAAATGCTCTCAGGGCACCGATGACCCCCTGGAGGGTAATAAGCCTCCCGCTGCGGGTTGCAAGGGCTAAATCTGGAGGTCTCCACTCTGTAATGACTTGGGTAATTCTTGGTTACCCCTGAGCTCACCCTCTGGACCAATCTTAATACTTAACTATAATAGTCCGCTTAATGAATGAGCTACTTCTGTCTCTGTTAATCCACAACTTTTATTGACTGATTAATGAATGTCTGTTATTTGATACTTAAAGGGAGACATCCGAAAGACATTGCCCGGCGGGCACTATTTATGTTTGTTTTGATTAGCGTAGTGTCACCGTTGATTAACAGACGGCGCTGTACGTTACGGCACAGGCCCCTGGAGAGCTATCAGTGAGTTTAGAACACGTATCTAACAAAAAAACGCTAGTTGTAAAAACACACCCCTATCTCACGAATTCGTGAGCTCTCACCCAAACCCTACCTGGGTTGCATGACTTGGGCGGTATGCGACCTCAGGTGCACAGAAGGCCGCCCAAAGAGCCCATGAGACGAAACTGGAGTAAAAGTCGGTTCAGCTTAAAATTTGTCACATAAAATATTTCTTTCCGTCTTTTCTGCACGGTCACAGCTCACCCATTTTGTTTTTTATTCTCTCGTTTCAGATACAGCCATGAAAATGCCTCGATTTTCCCTCGTCGCCATCCTTGCAATAGTCCTCATGGTGGTTATAGTCGAATCGTATCCAGCGAGTAAAGATGACTTTTTAGACATGGTCGAGAGGAGTTTTATGGAAAGAAGGTGAGGGAACTTCAACTGGTCAAAGTTTTGCTGATGTCACGTCGACTTTGTGACGGAACAGAACCGCCGTCGACTGATCACTTTGCGCCTAAAGCCTCGCTTATGTCGCCCTTACGTCCAGTCAGAACCAGTTGGCAACTGATAATCGGCGCGTAGTTGGAACTAATCAGTCACAACTACTAGGTAACAAGACGGAAAGTGATCAGGAAAAGTCAGTTGCCGCCTGTTCAGTGCCGTCGCAAGGTCGACCTCACATGAGCATTAGTTCCTTTTGTGCAGTGCTGTCACCAATCGGCAGTATTATGTTCTAATTGCGAATTCGCAAGACTTTTTATCGTCGCTACAACTGTCTATCAATCACCAGTTTCCAAAACCTAAAATACATTTAATCACATTTTTTTTCAGATCCTGCCGTAAGTTCCGGTCGAAGTGTAACTGCAACGACGAATGTTGTAGCAAATGTTGCAGCCCAACGCACATGTGCCTACCTGATAAAATGCTTAAGTCAGCACCAATGTTCTGCAACGTCATGGTTGAATGCAAAGCCCGAGGCCGAATTGATAAGAAGTAGATTTCGACTACCGCAGGGGATGGCGTGGTTTTCCGATGTTTTCAATTGAAACTTTCTATATTCGTTGAAGAAAATGAACACACGGTTCGTTTTTCAAGATTTCCAGATATTTGTATTCGTAACATACTAACAGTGATTACATATGCACTCACACTCGGAATTATGCAATTTGTTTGCAACACACAAGAGCCACCTAACGGATATTTCGTGAACTAACATAATACGAATAACTTCTTCGATTCAAAAATGACTTTCGCCTTTACAAGTGTTACTCGACTGCTGTGGTTTATATTATGAACGCACAAATCGTGAGTCACATGAACCGGTGTGATATTTTTCACTGGCCCCCGTCTGCCAGACTCCCCAACAAAAGTTTCACGGATTGAGCCGCCGCGTGAAAATGGGGGAGGCACTGATAAACATGTCTCTCTGATTTTGAGTGTCCGCCACACAATATAGCGGTCACTACCATACGGAAGGCAATAGGGAGGTTTCGCAAATCTGACGAAAAACGCAGTACGAAATACGAAATTGGACTTCCTTTCCATGACGTAATGTATTTCAGGAGATGGTTGGTACCACAAATATCGCCTGCTGCAAGAGCGTCTTTTAGCGTACGACGTTAGACCGATAGAGTTACGGTGTATATTAAACATTGAAATTTATCTTTCGTTTCCATTTCGTAGATATGAAGTGGAAATTTCAAAATTCAAGATGCACCATGACTCTTTCGGTCGTACATGACATGCTAAAAGACGCACTGGCAGGAGGGACATTTGTGGTACAAACCATCTCCAGAAATACATTAGGTCCTGGAAATGAAGTTGAATTTCGTGTTTCGTACTTCGTTTTTCGTCAGATTTGCGGAACCTCACTATTCTCATTCATTCACCGGCCTCATACGACATGAAAAATTCTTCACGGTCCAATATTTAAAACTCCACTTCATTCAAAAACACAGTCGAGTTTGAGAGGAAAAGTAGGATAGACTTAGAGTGTACTCATGACGTGATAGACTGGTCCCCTGTCGTACCGCTCCGTTCCCCCACTACTACGACAGGCCGCGTCCGCCATGTTTGCCTGTTTTCTGACATACGTACATGTATGCAAATGAGCAATAAAGACTCGTAACGTTGCGGGAGTCGCTAAAAATAGATGATGACTCATGGCGCGACCGTTGATGACGTTTGGCTGACCAATCACATGCCGAGTTGGCGTTCAAAATGCCTGTCGTAGTAGTGAAGCGAGAACTACGACAGGGGACCAGTCTAATGACGTGATACATGTGTAATAATAAACTATATTTGAATTTGTTTATATCTGAAGTAGGCAATAATCGCAATTGCCCCCTGTTTTTTGGCCTTACTGGGATGACGATTTTTACCGCTTCGTCAATTACATTTATCGAAACTAAGCCTACAGATTTTGAATATCGGACAAAGACGTACCCTGCCTCTCAAAAATATTTAGGCCTACGCAGTGGTGTGCCAGTCTTACAAATGGTGATAACTGTTTTCAAAAGCCCAGTGTTCTTATTGAATAGCTTTAATGTGTTATCAATTATTTAAAATCAAATAAGTTTATCTTTCCTCTATGCTAGAAGTCACAGATGGCAACTGAAATTAACAGAGAGGCAGTGTAGCATAAGCTATTGACATATCAGGTTTCAGGACGCTGTGTAGTCCACATCCTAATGGGGTTGTGCGTAAATATTGTGTTAGAGCAAATATAAACCCAGGTTTAGGACACTCCGGACCCAGCTTTCAGAAAAGTCATGTTGCCAAAAAAATGTTTTCGGCAGCAGCCGGTAGGGCGTTTTACCTGTTGGGAACTGTCTTCATCATTGGACACCGGTGGACGCAACAACTAAGGTTTGTGAAGGAGAATGGGGCGATGTACCGCTAACTTTTGAATGGTTGGATTTACACCCTATATAATGTATTACCAACAGATAGAAACATGATGCCTCG
>NMRB01001339.1:168418-197836 GCA_002633025.1 Notospermus geniculatus
TAAAGCGGGTGATCCACTGTCGCGATTTTGGCTTGAGACGCGGTTGCGTTCCCTTGCGGTTACCATATAAGGACTTCCGATTGCCATATAAGGCGATCGCAAGGCACCGCAACCCTGTCTCAAGCCCAAATCGCGACAGTGGATTCGCCGCTTTAGGGTCGTATTCATAAAGCGGTTCTATCTTTAGAACCGTCTTAGGCCGGTTCCAAGTACAGTGTTTGACGGTACTTGGAACCGACCTTAGACGGTTCTAAAGATAGAACCGCTTTATGAATACGACCCTAAAGCCTCGCTTATGTCGCCCTACGCCGTGATAGAAATAACGTCAACAAGTTGCAACTGGTAACTTATGTCACCACCGACTAGAAAAATACCGATCGGTCGCAACTACCTGGAACTAGTTTATCGCCGTCTTTTGAGTGCGTATGTCGACACAGATTTCTTTTGATTTTAAGTAAAATGTGCTGAAGTTGAACACGTGCGATTTTCTGGATCTGGATATTTGTAGTTTGCAACTAGGTACTCCCTGGCGCCCGAGAGCTTATGTCACCTAGTAGTTGTGACTGATTAGTTCCAACTACGCGCCGATTATCAGTTGCCAACTAGTTCTGACTGTACGTAAGGGCGACATAAGCGAGGCTTTAAGAACCCCAGGGTGCTGAAATCCACATCAAGAAATCTGTGAATGTGTGAGAATACAACTGATACACCGTTCTCCAGCTGATGTAATATCTTTATTCATGAGGTCTAATGCAACAAATACACTTTTGCATCGAGCGTCGTTGAGAAATCTACAGTTGCATTTTGAGGGTTCTACAAAGAACCCCTCAGTGAGGTTTCTTCCAGAGGGAAGTGGTAGAACCCTCACACCTTTATTTTGCTAGTCGATTTCTTTTTCCTATTCAATGCATAAATCATTTTGTTTGTTTCAAACCTCACAGATATGGTTGGCAAATCAACTGAGCAGGGTAAATCACATGGTGTTAACAGCTTAAAGTTCCTAAGGGTTCCAGATCGAACCTTTTAGTAGTAGAAGGTTCTATGACAGGCCAAAGAACCCTCTTGGAACCTTTTTTGCTAAAAGTGTAGAAGTGTTAAAGTGAGGCGGAGTATATAAACGAACGGTGTCACGCCTGACGCGAGTAAAGTGTCATGGCTCCAAAGCATTTTCCTCATTCCCCCTTACCTGAATCAGGTTCGCCGCCATCTTTTCCCGGAGTAACCGGTTCAGAGGGTCGCTCATTTTGTGACGTCAGAGCTAACAAAAACGCCTGTGACGCTTAGTCATTAGGGTGGCTTTTCATTGGAGCGTTTCCGTGGGCCATGTCGAATTAGCAGAACCAGCGGAAACAACGGCGATTCGCGCACGGAAACGCTCCAATGGAAAAAGCCGCCCTAAAGGCGCTGACAGACTGGCGCGTAAGCAACGCGTCGGGAAAGCGTTCAACCAATCAGGGAGGCAGTAACACGGATCGAAGCACCTACCGAAGAATCTGATTGGCGGAACTCCTGCAGGACGCGCCGCGTACGCGCCGGTCTGTCACCTGCTTCAGACACGCTATATGGTGAAAAATAATCCAGCCCGGGCCGTGTGGGGAGTTAATAGAGAGTTTTCGCAAAGCCCCCGAAACGCCAACGCCAACGCCTATTGTTCGGTACTCTCTTCGTGGCATCGAACAGTGGGATTTGCGTTCGCGTTGGCGTTTCGGGGGCTTTGCGAAAACTCTCTATTCTTGGCTCCTCACGTCCGCAGGATTTGACCGTAAGCCGTTGGTGCCTTGTATCTTGTTTTACATCCAAGTGAGGAACATGAGTAGTATGAGATGGCCTCTTCTCATAGTTACCAGGGCCAACAATGCTAAGGCTTCGGCCCTGATGGAAACATACAAATAATATACAATAGCAATCGAAATGTTACTCTTGCATCGAATTGAAACTTATTTACACTTTGTTTTCCATTCTTCATTTTGACACATTTTGCATGTCACGTGACAGCACCAATGAAACTTGCAATGACATCTCCTGACGTCTATATGTAAAAAAGTATCATAACCTCGTCCACAGCACATACTCGAACAACCGTCGGTTCCTTTACTTGTTCTATTACAAAGTCGCCCCTGGGTTCCAGGATGACTAAGTCGTTGATTTGGTTCGCAAAAACTTGGAGAATTTTCAAAGTAAACTAAGTTAGTTTTGAATGTTTTACGTTTCGGTCGAGATGGAGGGCCACTACCTCTGAGCACAGGTTCGAATCTTGCACTTGCTCGATTTGTATTGGAAATCTGAAATTGAGATTGTTTCGTATTAGATTTTATAATTTAGTGATAGTCTAAACTGCTGACGGAAAAGTACACTCTTGCTCATAAGGCTGCAATCACATAGAACTACACGCTACACGTACACGCCTGTTAACAAAGGCTTTACAAAGTGTTCGCGACCGTGAAGCCGTTACAGAGTTTTCGCAAAGCCCCCGAAACGCCAACGCGAACGCCAAACCCATTGTTCGATGCCACGAAGACAGCGCCGAACAAAAGGACAGACGTTCGCGTTGGCGTTTCGGGGGCTTTGCGAAAACTCCCTATTGTTAACCGGCGTGTACGTGTAGCGTGTAGCTCTATGTGATTGCAGCCTAAGGCTATGCTGAGCCTCACAATAGCCATCTGGCGGAGGATCTTGGTACCAATCAAGTGAATCAGGTGCAGCTGTTGCATACTCCAGCTGCACTCCCTGTACAATTACTGTCATGATCCCATTTAATAACTTGGAGAATTACGAATTTCGTGGTTTTACCCCATTTTACCTGAAAGTTTTGTATTTAGCCTACAAATCACGTCTGTCTTTTCAAAATTGACGCAATTTTATCACAGTGGTTGTTCGTGGTATATAAAAAAGATTCTTACTTTTTTTAATTCTTTTTATGAGTCATAAAATATTTAGCATTCACACCCTAAAAATGGTGCATTCTGATTGGGCAATGGTTTTCTGACCGCTGAGAGAGCCAATTTCAGCAGGGCTTTGTGTGCGAGTGTATGAAGAGGTCGGCCACGCTTTTTTTATTCTTTGGTTTTCGGGCCGCCGACGTGGCAAAATGCCATATCGAAAAAAAATTAAAAATAAAACTGGGAAAATCAGATTCTTTTATTGCCGCCAAAGTTCCCGACAGGTCTTATAAGAAAAAAAACAAACGGAATCGTTTTTATTCAGCTTGGACAGGGAAAATAATGCACAACCAATCATTAACAAAGAACAGAACTATAAAAGGAAGTCAGTATAAATCGTTAGAGTAACAAGTAGGAACAAGAGAAAGCAGAAAAGAGGTATATAGGCCTACGGTGTATAGAGAATATTTTTCGTTTTTATTTCCTCCGATTTGTCTAAACTTGTCATTCTAAAGCAGAAAATGAAAAAAATGAAGTGAACCAAAGGTTTTTTTTTAAATTTCGTCCTCCATGCCTGGACTCAAAATATTTGTGCCCGTTATGCCCGTGTCACACTGTCCCGAAATTAGACACCCGATGGCCACACGAATATGGAATTTTGAATTTTGCGTGAAGATGGCCCCGAAGTCAACTTCCAGAATCTTGCAAATTTTCGATCCCAACCGGGGTCTTCGTCAGGCTGGCACTTATCAGTAAGATTTCCAAAAGTTTCCATTGATTCGTATGGCCATCGGGTGTCAACTTCAGGACAGTGTGACACGGGCATAAAGCAAAGTATATAATAACCGTAGCCGGAGCGAGACCAAAGCCCTGCTATGGGTGGATGGCTCTGAGGGGCGTCGCTTGTGGATAAAAATCAGTACGTACATGTACTTTGACAGCTTCCCTGTACTCCTCCTTCAGCATGTTGCCCACATCTCTGATACTGGGCGCCGCCAGCCAGCATGTCTTCATCTCGCAACCTCCACTCATCCCGTGACATCGGCATTTCTTCGTTAAGTGCTGAGAGACCACCTGTTAAAGGGAATTAGCCACGACAGTGAAAAATGACACTAAAGCTGCGTTACCAGACATCCGGAATGCGGTATAGAGACGCGGAATCCCCGGCGGGACGATACATGTATGTTGTATACGAAAATGCATTGCATTTTCCGCTTCCGCGTTCCGCAATCCGCATTCCGCGTGTCAGCTAAACGTAGCTTAAGAATAATTTCGTGGCCCAGGAAATTCAGAATTTCAAAATTACAAATTTCGTATTTTAGCGGATTACATCTCAAGCTAAGCCTTGATCTGTAGTCGGCCGTGTTGTAAATGCTACTCGAATGCAGCAAAGCCACAACAGTTGTGCGAATATGCTCTTAGTACGCAATAATTCTCGATGCGATATTTTTCAAAATATCAGCAATTTGATATTTTGAACATTTTGATATTTTGAAAAATGTGCAATATTTCTGCCCAAATAACGCAAAACGTCCCAAAATTTTGTAAACCTATATTCTGAGGTTAGCTTTATCTAATGGCATCAAAATTTCCTGAAAAGCAGAGAAGTCTCAAATTATCCAAATTTTGATAATCTCAAATATCTCAGCAACCACTCAACATATTTTGACGAAACAAAGCCCCAAATCTTTAGAAAGTTCCACTCTATCAAAACTGCAACAAAAGTCACAAAAAAATTACATAATAAAAAGTGATTTTCGGTGTTTTCGAAGCTTCAAATTATCTATCTACATTGTATTTATCTTACCAGCCTCCCTGCCTTGAAATTATGCCGATTCATGTATTGCTGAATGTCCTTTGATGCTTCCTTCTTGTTTAGGAATCTTTTTGCAAGGTGCATCCCGTAAACAATATGATGACGGCATCCTTTCCACTTGAAATGTTTTTCTTTGTGTTTGAATGTTAATTTTGTATCACAGCTACACGTCGGAAGCTTTCCACTGCTACACAACTGCGACACCTGGTGGACGATAGCAGCAGCAGTCATTGCTTGGCCGAACGCCGTTTCTTTTAATCCTGTAAAAGGGTAAAATATAAAAGTTAAAGCACCACGGTATTGCCACTTTCTGTCGACAGCCGGCGCCACCGGTACCCGTTCTCCAATACTGTAGTTAAGCCTTTCGCCCCAGTGTTGGAGAATGTGTGATTACACTACAATGCACGTAGTAGCATGCGTAGTTTACAAAGTCGTCAATAGAGGTCTCCCTTAACGCGGGTAGGTGTAACGCAGGATTGGGAAGCAATACATTGGTCCTTTAAGGCTGATTGCTGATCTTCGGCCTTCTTGGGTCCTATATTTAGAGCTAGAATTAGAATGGTTTAGCACTATCTCTCATGAAATGGTTAGGTCTGGAAGGGTTGAGGTAAGGGTTAGCATTATCTACCATGGGCGGGATACGCCTAGAAGGGTTTGGGTAAGGGTCCGCATTGTCAGCAATGTGCAATCAGCCTTAGATTTAAGTGCTAACCCTGTAAAAGGAAACATTTAAAGTCCGGTGTAAAATTGTTACTAGGACAGGTGTAAAGTTTTTCAGTGTTTCCGTGCGTCAGTGTTCCCCCTATTGTTCTGGAAACACTGGCAGATAGATCGACACGTTTCTCTGTGTGTCCTCCATTGTCGAGTCGCGGCTTATTCCGTCAGACAATAGCAGGGGAACACTCGCAGATGGGGAACGCTTAAAAACGTTACACCGGGTACCAGTCTAAACTCGCCATCGAACAAAACCACGAATCGACGCAAACTCGCTAGCCCAGTGGCACGGCGTTCCGCGTTTTCAGTTTGCTCCACTTGTACCACTGGCTTCAAACGCCCTCATCACTTTAAACCGGTATCCAGTTCCACCGTGCAGCACGTTAGGAACTGGTGTCGGGGTCTCGAAACCGGAAGTGTGGTCGGAATTCCTACCAGGCAGGATGCGCGCGCATCAGTTAGCAGACCTGTACATCATGCCTACATCGTGTACATCTGTGTGCAGCACTCTAACGGCAAGCTACAGGAGTCGAAATGAGATAGCAGGGTGGTTTCTTCAACGGANCACTTTGTCACAAAATTACTCCAGGCTCGTGTGACTTTTATCACTTTATTCCGGACTGAAACAACAAATATTTATCACAGATGAGTTATTGCACCAAAACACTAGAACAGCAAATAAAACAAATAAAACAACCATCAATTAACCCATTGCACATCACACAACTTGAAATTACTATCACAATTGCTCTCAAACGTCTAATTTCACCAACACCAACTTATTACCTCTGAATGCATGTATCCACTATATTATTATTCTCACTTCCTAAACTCTTTTTGCAGTACTGCACTGGCATACTAGTATTCACATATTCACCAATATCTTCATGTTAAGTAATGTCCTAATGTCGACACAGGTGCGCAGACCTACACATATTTGAACTTATACACACGTACTTCACATGACTCATGATCCACTGACCACTGGCCTCTCTGACTAAGACCCTGATTCTTCACTTAATATCACTTTTATCAAACTACACTTCCTGAACTAATAACTGAAAACACCACAAATAAAGTACAGTAAATAGCAACTTACCCCAAGCACCAAATGTCCATAAAAATACCAAATTAAAGAAACAACTCCCTGTCACACCTAATGGCTTCCACAAACACTGGCTGAATGCAGTTTGAAAAGTTTGGACACACCCAAGCCTAGTCTCACTCAAGTCTCACTCAGTCCACATGCTCACTCACACACACACACACACATGCACATACACAATAGTCTCACACCTCAAACAACCTACTGGTCTCACACAACAGATTTGACAATACAAGTCAGACTAGTTCCACATCGAACTGGACGGAAATATGAAACTGTTTTGTGACATGGACAGTATCCCTTTAAACTTCAACAGATTTGCATTCAGGTGTGAAGGGAAAGAATGTCCTAGGAAAAACTGTCCGGGCAACAAAAGATCCTATTGTTACATTCTAATCTCTGACAATTGGTTTCTATACGCATGCCGCTTATTCCGTCATTCAACAATAGAAGTGGACACTTTTTACAGGGGGACACTTTTTACTGCTACACTGGAACACTAATTGTGCTGAAAATAGCTCTGTTGTCCTCAGAAATGGAATTCAAGGCATCAAGTTGACAGATTCATGTACCCCTTCACCACAAAAAAGTTGAAGCTCCTGCCTATTACGTAAAGCCGCAGGTAGTGAGAGACATCTGGTGGCAACACATGAAGTGTATCCATCAGAAAGCTCATCGTTCGGAGTTAAACCTTTATGGTTGATTCCTTTACGTTATTACTGTACATTGGGTTGATAAGCTGTATGAATGGATGACATCATTGGAACGACGTTTGCTGCTCTTGGCTTACGTTGATTTATGATAAAACAAATATTGCCTGGAAACCATGGGATAGTCGAAATTATTCAGCAGAAAAAAAATTTATTCCACGAGGCGCCTCGGTTACAGTGTGTAGACGGTGTCGTAAACCGTGCTGAACCGCCGTCAGAACCGTCCTCGTGTGAGATCTGCTTAATGCGTAGGGTATATGCATAATGTATTGGGTATTTTCGCGGGCCACGAAAATAATTGTTTATTATACACTTTGTTTTGTGTCCAGTCTTTCTTTTTTCTAGAGTAGGCCTAATTTGTTGGTGGCATGCCCATCTAGAAATTCTTTTGATACCAAAAGTCCAAAATAACATAATGTAAACATCCATGTTTATAAATAGTGAATGTAACCAATGAAGTAATGATATAAGGGAGGTTTAGAAACCAAACGATAAACGTAAGCTTTACGACAACGTTATTTTCCATACTGCAAATTAACCAGATTTTCAGTACATGTACAAGGGTGTAGGCCTACAGTGACATCAGTAAGAATCGATGTTGGTGATCATCGTAGGCAATCAAAAACGTACCATGACCCTTTGAAACTTGAAATATGAAAGAAAATAAGGTTGCAAAGCCAGCTATTAGGGAGTTTAAGAAATTAAACGACAAACGTTAATTTTACGACAACGTTATTTTGTACCGAAAATGCAGTATAAAATCTGGTGAATTAGCAGTATGAAAAATAATGTGGTAAGCTTAACGTTTATCGTTTGATTTCTTAAGGTCCCTATTGTAGAAGCTCCACTTACCTATAGGTAAAGAGAGTTACGAGTATCCTGTCCAACCAAATACGTGTCATCTTCATCGCATGCTCCTTGTTGGGGTGGTCCATGAATATGGTATCATTGTCATCCGATTCCGAACATGTCTTTTGTAGTCTCAAATCCGGACTGAATCAGGGTCAAAACATGTCCTGACCAACGCGCAAGAGTGTCCGCCATGACTGTCGCCGAGCGGCCATTAATTTTTGATAAACAATAGTCAATAACAGTTCGACCCAGAACTGGTTCCGAGCAAGGATGCCAAACGCGTCCCCAGTCCCTTCGACTTTATCGCACCATCGTTAGACAGACTCTTGCTTCGTGTGGACGAGGTTCAGGGCATCCAGTGTACACACAATCAAACTGATGATTTATCCACCCAAACCCAATCCCATGACATAAAATCACAGAAACGATACCTTTGAACGAGGATTTCCTAATCCGATGAAGTTTTTTTGTTCAGATGTACAGGAGATATTTCCTAACTGGTAATCAACACAAGGGTAAAAAACAAGGTCATGTACGGAGGGAACGCAGTTATTGAGTTTGTGATAAACCTCCACGTACATTACACCGTCTGACCCCAACAAATATTGGAAAATTCCCTATCTCTTTCATTTATCTTTGATTGCCATGTCATTTGGGATGAGTAGTGGCTTCTCTCGCCATTTGTCTCTCGTGTGACACTTCGTACATAGACCACCATCGCCAATCGAACATAACAATAGGGAGGTTTAGCAAATCTGACGGAACGCGATGTACGAAATACGATATTGGACTTCATTTCCATGACGTAATGTATCTCAGGAGATAGTTGGTACCACAAAATGCCCCTGCTGCCAGTGCGTCTGTTAGCATATCATGTAAGACCGAGAGAGTTATGGTGCATCTTGAATTTTCAAATTTCCACTTCGTAGATACGAAGTGGAAACGAAAGATAAATTTCAGAGTTCAATATACACCGTATCTCTATCGGTCTAGCGTCATACGCTGAAAGACGCTCTTGTAGCAGGCGATTGTGGTACTAACCATCTCCTGAAATACATTACGTCATGGAAATGAAGTCCAATTTCGTATTTCGTACTTCGTGTTTCGTCAGATTTGCGAAACCTCTCTTTTATAGCCTTCGGTAGCCGAGTGGTTATCACGTCCGTTAGAGGCTTGTCACACTGAAGTAGTTCTCAAAACGTCCTGCCCCATCCTAAAAAAATCGTAAAACGGGCTAGAACGTGTAACCCTTGGCCAAATAATGTATCGATATTCTGGAGCACCCTTCCCGTCCATGAAGTTTGTAAAACGACTGCAAAAAGTTGCCACTACGTCCACTCCCTTCGCACACAGTTAGAGCCCGTTCGGCAACATTTTCAAGAACGTTCTGACAACTAGCTCAGTGTGATTGGGGTACAAAGGGCCTGTCACACTGAAGTAGTTCTCAAAACGCCCTGCCTCGTACTAAAAAAATCGTAAAACGGGCTAGAACGTGTAACCCTTAGCCAAATAATGGGCCGTATTCTAGGAGCTTCCTTAAGTCTAAGGTTTACATTTAGCTATTGTTTGCAGGGCAGAATACAAAAGATTTAAGTGGACCTTTGAGCTGAGGAGGCTTCTAGAATACGGGCCATAGCCTCGATGTTCTGGGGCAGCCTTCCCGTCCATGAAGTTTGTAAAAGGTTGCCACTGCGTCCACTCCGTTCGCACACAGTTTGAGCCCGTTCGGCAAGATTTTCAAGAACGTACTAAGAACTATCTCAGTACTCTTCGACCTCATGTTGGTTGCGTTATTTGTTGAATCGATGGGGCATTTTCGTTCGATGCAATAACTTTACACATTACCATAAACTAATCAAAGAGCATAAAGAAATTTTCCCTGCCTTTGTTTTAATGCAAAACGTCACTGGATTATGAAATAATTATCTGGTCAGCACTTTTTTCTGACAGTTTTGTTTATAAAAGAGGTTTGGCTACACCATTCATTATGGTCCCTACATGCATTATCAATGTAGGGACCATCTTGATATCACTGGGTAGGTAGGAAATTTTTATTTCTATCTTTCTTTCTTTCTTCTTCCACACTCAGTTGGGACACGATTCCAAGAAAACCACTCAATCACTGCAAAATCAAGTAGTATCATCATATAGTCAATATTTGTATTCAGGTCCGAAAGGTAGATAGTTTCAAAAAAATTAACTTACGGTGGTTTTTGAAGAATGTTTTATCCTGAAGTGATGAAGTTAAATATTTCCCAGTTTGGTTTTTTTTTGTTTCCTTCGGGCTGGTACGATGGATCCGTATCCAGCTCGACCACTTTGCCCCTCCTCTGATCTCTGAAGACAGTCTCCTCCCCTGCCCGCCCCCTGCCCCACCACTGCCCTCCCCTGCCCTGCCCCTCATTTGTCTGCCCTTCTCTCTATCTGCCTACCCTGCATGTGTCCTTCACCAGGAAGACATTCCAGGAGGGTGGAACCACAAGAACCTGACTGCTGTGCCACAGAGTCATACCCCTCCTTGCCCTTTCTTCACTCAATTTCCATTTTCTGATGTAGGGACCATCAAATTAGCTGTCAAGCAAATTTCACAGTTCTAGTTTCATGAAGCATTTTGTCAGCTAAGGTTTCGACGCAGTATCAGTCAATAGCCTAGTTACCATGCACAGACTTTGTATGGGTTAGACAGGACACCAGTCTTATCACGTTGGTTCCTGATTCCACCGCTAGGGGAGGGACCACTCGGGCTTAAAGCAAATGGCTCGCAGGGTTTGTTTACATTTTGGTGGTACCTCCCATAGAGAGTGAATCTAGCCTCCAGGCAAAGCCGTGCTCCAGTCATATGCAAAACCTGTGCACATATGCGAACGTAAACACTGGGGACGAGGTTCCATTAAAAATTTGTTAAAATCGGTTAATGATGTTTTCAAATTCAGTCAGTCAAAATGTACATTTTGTGCCATTCACATTGATTTTGAAGCGGCAGATTTTGCAGAATACGCCTCCGAAGTTTGGCTGTGTAATGCATTTCCCATTAAACTAAAATCCTTCTTTCGCCTTTTTCTCAAAATGATGCTTGATATTGAGGACCAACTGTCATGGCGCCCCAACTGAATGTAAACAAACACCGCGAGACATTTGCTTTAAGACGATGACAGACTGGCGCGTAAGCAACGCGTCGAGAAGGCGTTCAACTATTCAGGAAGGTGGTAACACGGACCGAAACACCTACCGAAGAATCTGATTGGCGGAACACCAGCACAACGCGTCGCGTACGCGCCAGTCTGTCACCGGCTTTAAGCCTAGTTCATGCTCCGACGCACGACCATTGGCGTCCGACGCGCGATCAAAATCTGGACGTACAACGTACATCAGCGACGGCGACGCGTTATGAAATGACTCAAGTAATTACAGTCTCGCGATCGGACGCCGACCAAATCGTGCGACGGGGTCGGCGTCGGTCGCAAAATTGCGCCTCGGTCGCACCTGCGATGGTCTT
Source organism: Notospermus geniculatus (assembly GCA_002633025.1). Taxonomy (NCBI): domain Eukaryota; kingdom Metazoa; phylum Nemertea; class Pilidiophora; order Heteronemertea; family Lineidae; genus Notospermus; species Notospermus geniculatus. The sequence continues at coordinate 179,991 of NMRB01001339.1, forward strand.
GCGTCGAAGTATGAACTAGGCTTCAGTGAGTTTCCTCGAACGCCCACTCAGGACTACGACAACTGGGGCCGTATGCACAAAACATCTTAAGTGTAAAATGTCCCTTAAACTATTGTTCCAAACAAAAGACAAGGGAAATTTTACACTTAAGATGTTTTGTGGATACGGCCCCTGGTTCTATTCACTGAAAACACTCCAACAAAGTTAAATAACTCTCTGATATAATTGGTTACGACAACACGTTTTGCATTGTTTTGCCCTCTTCCACCAACACAATACAGGTTGTGCCTAGTTCGTCCGTGTGCACCTACATGTAGCTTTGCTATATACTCTAGATTCGTTCTTCTAAGGTTACTTCATATATTCATGCTGTAGGTTTAGGCCTAGCCCACAATATAGACCATACAAAGAATTTATTGATTCTATTCAACATAACTGACCAATGAGTGAGTCTTGTGTTACTTGCACTGGGCCACGAAGACTGCTTTGTTGGCAGGCACTATTAAAAGAGTGTCTGTTACATTCACTGTTGTATTGGCCTTATGCACAGGGCCTATTCAATCACTTCTCAAAGGCATCAATTTCAAACTGTCCGAGACTGATCACCACGTGTTCTTTCTGTGGTCGGATAATTCAGTCGTCAATAGCCCTTTCCCTCCTCCCCTGTCAGTCACACTGAGCAGTTCTTTATTTTGCCATGCATATTCAATAGGGTAGGCGGTCATAGGAGTGTTCAGTAAAGTAACCTTAGAAGAATGAATCTAGAGTATATATCTGTCGTCACTGTCTTTATGCATTGACAGCTGTGGACGAATTGCATGCACAGTGCACAACCAGTGGCGTATAAATTGAAATCATTTTTCTCATTTCGGAGCCAAGCCGCCGGTGCGAGTCAACGTGAATTAGCCCTCGCTGTCGCGGTAACAGGTGCATCGTATCCAAACACGTCTCCACGCCATCGCTTAGGATCTCCAAACATGACAGCGAAATTCGAAGATGTCCTTGATGTGATAGGCCAAATCGGTTTAATGCAATGGATTGTAGTGGTATTTAGCATACTCCAGGAGATGAGCGCCACCATTTCGATTTACTTCCTCATATTTGCTGAGACCAAGATCCCGTCGTGGACGTGCGGTGCGGTGCTTGATGATAACGCCACCATCGTCACCGAAGATCTCCTGAACAGGACCGACGTTTGCCCGAGGGAAAGGTGCCTGAACATTACGTATGATGCCAACTATACGTCTATTGTTACAGAGGTAAGAGAAAACTGGCGGACCAAATTTTGTCGAGATGATGATTTTAGGTGAAATGGCTGTGGGGGATAAGTAAGTACCCGGTATCCAAAGTGTTGGGACGTCGCTCGCACGTTCAAGCATTGTCTGTTGGGTATGTTTTATTTCCGCTGTGTGTTCCTTTTTAATCTCTCATTTTGGGATCCCTTTTATGGGTCACCTGACCCCCTTGGGTAATCCCTTTTGGGCACTTGTTTAATGTATCGTTTTATAACTGTATGTATATACTTATGGTGCTCAATAAAGTTATCAAATTCAATTCAAATACACACTACACTACCTGTAAGTATGTTGTGCAACAGAAAACAAACCCGGTCAAAGTTCATCAAATTTTCTCCAAACTACACCAGTTGTAACTAAGTAGTGGCACTTTTCCAATAATTAAGATATCAATAGCTTCCACCCAAGATTTCTGCACTTCACCCTTGAAAAGTTGACTTTGTGAGGACTTTTATTCAGTCCACCAATATCCATTGGACGTTCTGAACATATCGCCGGTAGTGACCCCATGCGGCGCAATTGTAACTACCAATGTTTTGATGAAAAATTCAAATTCACACGTGGAGATGTTTACATCCATGTACATGTATAAAAATAGACAGCCAATCCCAAGCGAGAAAATCACAGGCCGCATGGTGTTTTCTGGTTTTAAGGGGTTCCCCTCCCAATGACGGATTAAACATCATTCAACATGGTTGACTGTTGTACCATAGGTAAGTTGAATCCCACTGCGTCATTCTCTGTTGTCATCATAGTCAACCTCGTTCCCAGGGGTCGTTCGCTTTCTGACAATATGGCGGTCGCGTCACTAACCCCTGGCATCAGCTTTGGATTTAACGCACGTGATTGGTTGACGGGAAACCGTCAAATATATCCAAGAATATACCCAAAGAAATTTTCAAAATATTTTGGATCAATCCAGAAGGTTATCTATATCCAGGTTTGATGATTTTTTGAAAAAAGAATTTTAAAAAGCACAAGTTAGTATTTCAAATTGATTATTTTGACTCGTGCTGCCACCTATACTTAGTCCAAGATTCCTGGATTATCAACCGAAGCTGATTCCAGGGGTTAGTGAGCGAGTGGTCCGAGGTTGTCTGAGCGAACTATACCCCTGGGGACGAGGTTGCATCATAGTAGCCTTTCGGTACATGTATCTCCTTTTGAAGGATTATATTTTGCTTTTTCATGCTGTTAATGATTTCCTTCAGAACAAAGATATAGAATCAGTCATTTCACATATGAACTAAACGGAAGGTCATGAAGTGCATACATTACTGTGTAGACAGCTGTCGACTTCACATTGCTTCTAATCAAGCCTAAACCTCCATGGCTGTTCAAACAAAACCACAGTTGATTGTAGTTCATACTTTCACGTCCCATATCAATTTAAGGACCTCTGGGGTGACAAGTAATTAATGCTAATCAAACATTCCGATGAAACAATTGGTGGGTGTTCAATTTCCCAAGGTAAATTTTGTTGATGGTGATTGAAATTACTGTTCAATGTTCACAGTAGACAAGTGATCAATGTACAGTCATTGACATAAGTTTATCTACACCTACTACCTTGAATATTTCAAATACTACTGGGCCAATTTTAACACGGTTTGTACCACATGAAAGTATATAACCTTGGTCATATTTCTGCATCAAAATTTTGGAAGTTTGGAAATATCATAATTATGTAATAGCTCATTAGAAAACCCCCTAAAAATCAACATTTTTATTATGGATTTTTTTTCGACTTCTGTTGCAGTTTTGATAGAATGGAACTTTCTAAGGATTTTGGGGTTTGTTTCATCAAAATATCTCAAGTGGTTGCTGAGATATTTGAGATTATCAAAATTTTGATAGTTTGAGATTTTCGTGTTTTTCAGGAAATTTTGATGTCATTAGTTAAAGCTAACCTCGGAATATGGGCTTACAAAATTTTGGAACTTTTTGCTTTAACTGGGCCGAGATATTCATATTTTCAGAATATCAAAATGTTGATATGCTAAACTCTTTAACTTAAGACAGCTGTAACTTCCAACCAGTTTACGCTGAAAGTTCCAAAACTTCATTCTCCTACGTTTCTAGGTGAGCTCTGTCTACTAATATCAATTTTTTTTGAAAAATTGCAAACTCTCAAAATATCGAAATTTTGATAATCTCAAATATCTCAGCAACCACTCAGGATATTTTGACGAAACAAAGCTCAAAATCCTTAGATACTTCCACTCTATCAACCCTGTAACAAAAGTCACAAAAAAATCCATAATAAAAATGTTGATTTTTAGGGTTTTTTTCTATTGAGGTATTACATAATTATGATACTTCCAAATTTCCAAAAGTTTGATGCAGAAATATGACCAAGGTTATATACTTTCATGTGGTACAAACCGTGTTAAAATTGGCCCAGTAGTATTTGAAACATTCAAGGTAGTAGATGTAAATAAACTTATGTCAATGACTGTACATGTATAATGGTAGATGGCCATGTAGAGTTAGCGGAATCAGCAGATCTGGCGGATTTAGCGGATTCTGTATAAAATTGAATAAAATTCAATGATGAATGGAAACTAATTAAGTAATATAATTTTTCATGTGTCCCACAGATTATAAAGGACCGCAAAAATACCTTTTACAGGTGGTAATACAAACAGGGGCAACAAACATGGTCCGCAGGAATAGTTCGGCCAGTTGCCATTCGCGACGCTGTTGCGGCTTTTCCTTTATAACCTGTGCAGCTTATAGAACACTTGAAAAATTATTTTACCGGTACCTAATTAATTTCTATTTATTATCAAATTTTATTCAATTTTATACAGAATCCGCTAAATCCACCAGATCTGCTGATTCCGCCAATTCTAGATCTGGCGGGGAATTTAAGTGTTCAAAGTAGGCAGTTGTTCAAAGTACCAAGGTGTTCAATGTGGCAGGTTCCACTGTAGTTTTCTAGGCCTTTAACCTGTGTAATGCAGAATTTGTACGCTGATTAGGCTAAACACCCTTTATGAATATGGTCCATTATGTTTGATTCCTATATGATTGTACAGATACATGTACAGTCTTGTTAAAAAATAAAAAGACAGTGATGTTTCCTATTCTGCTGAGACGCTAATGGTCATTTATGGGCAAGATTGGTATTTTTATACACAAAAATATGTTGTCTAAATGATGACATACAAAATTTTGGATTTGTGGCAAATTATCATGAAAATATTAGAATTTCAAAATATCAAGAAAAAACGCAATTTTTAGAATCCCCAATTTTCATTTCAAAATTAGCTTGATGTTATTCCCTGACGATTTCTAAGAAATTCTGTGAAAAAAGTTTCGAGAAATCTCTTGTCGTTTTCAAGAAATATCAAAATATCATCAGAAAAACATTTTTGGGGCATTTTAAAGACTTTCATTAAATTCTCCGTCTATTGAAGTAAAAATGATGGAATAACCAATATGAACTATTATGTTATCATGATGAGTGACTGTTGATGAGGGAAAAATACATGTATGCGAACTCTCGAATTTTGCAAAATATCAAATTCATAAAATATGATGATATTCTGATATATCTGGAAAATGAGAAATGATTTTTGAAAAGTTTCTTCACAGGAATTCATAGGATGGACTGGTGAATGACATCACGCTGATTTTAAATTCAAAATTCAGAATTTTGAAAAATGAGGCTTTTTTGATATTGATATTTTCATGATATTTTAGTGATATTTTGTCACTTACCCTAAATTTCGTTTGTGATCCTTCTTACAACATTATAGGGCATAATATAATACAAGTTGAGGTTGGAACCTGTGGTATTAGCCGAGATATTAGGGAGGTTTCGCAAGCGCCCGGTTAGGCCATACGACGACGTTTATCTATTGTTTGGGTATACCTACACGATAGATAAACGTCGTCGTAGGGCCTAACCGGACGCTTGCGAAACCTCCCTATTAGCTGTCTTTTTACTTTTTAACAAGACTGTACATGTAGGCCTACATACAGGATCGGATGCACTTTGCATTTTGAAACACGGCTGACGCCCGACCTACATGAAATGCTGTCCTATTTACATGTATATCAATCCTTTTGAAATTGAAATGAAATATTCATATCTTTATGTTTCTCTACAAGTGCAATAATTGAATCGCATCAGCTGTAGTTTTTCTGCACCTGTATCATGTACACTCATGAAAAAGGTTAACGGACAGCAGTTTTTTTTGTTTTTTTTTAAATATCTCCAAGCCAGTGGGGTATGTTAAGCGCTATATAAATTGTTTTAATAATAATAATAATAATAATAATAATAATAATACAGAAAATTGGTCCCAACATATATAATAGCAAATTTTCCTGGTTGTCTAATGGTCAATATTTATAACCGTTCCTTCCAACTCTTCTATGGGACCGCCAACCTTTTTAATGGTAGATGCATTGGCACTGCATGACAGGGTGTGACAAAAAGATGTCATTTAACATAGTTAATGACAACTAACGTTAGTTAACGTGAATACATGTATGACTGAACTCGTACATTTAAAGCGAATCGACAGTCGTTTTGTAAACAGAAGGATGGTGTTTGTAAACATTGCCCTCACAGCCAATCAGAATGCAGGAAATGAGTGTTTGTAAACAAAGATTCGTCCTCTTTCGCATTTAAATTTTTTGGCTGACACATCGCTTTAAGTGAGCAAGAAATAAAAGTGGAAAATAAGAAGTCGGAAATTTTGGCATTTTGCGCGAATTTTAGATTTCTCAAATTGGTATAAATTTTTTCCCATTTTGAGAAAGTTTCTTAAAATGACATGATATTTTGTCGGATTTTTCGGGCGATATTTTTCAAAATGGAAAAAAAATTATTCCAATTTGACAAATTGAAAAATTCGCGCAAAATGCCAAAATTTCCCAGTTCTTATTTTCCACTTTTATTTCTTACTCCCTTATTTGTATATTCTTTATTCTTTACCTTTACCATGTTTACAGTGGGACTTGATATGCGACAAGAAATACATGGGAAAAATGACGGTCAGCCTTCTCCTCATGGGGATGGGCATTGGCACCATCGCAGCAGGGCAGCTTGCAGACCTCTTTGGGAGACGGAAGGTCATCCTCATCTCTTGGGGCTTCATCATGCTTCTCCATAGCTGTCTAGGTCTCATGCCGAACTACCCTTTTTACATTGTCATCAGGGTATTTGGAGCCATGGCTACAGGTAAGAGCTGAGCCCCTTCTCTTCATTGGTCCATATGCATAAAAAAAGCAAATGCTTTTTACTTGAATATTGAAGCAATTACTTCCATTCGTATGCATAAAACCCAAAGTAAATGTTTTTGCTAAAAAGCAATTGCTATTAGAAAAAGCAATTACTATTTACTTGTTCCTTTCTAGCAAATGCTAGAATTCGTATGCATAATAATGAGCAATTGCTCCAACTGTAGAACCTTTGGTAAACAAGCAAATGCTTGTCAAGTATAAGCATTTGCTTTGAAGTAGAAGTAAAAGATTATGCATATGAACAAGTGATTGCTTTTACTTGTACATGTACTTTTGGCTTCAAGCAACTGCTTTTACTGTTTTCTTTTGCTAGAAGTAAATGCTTCATTTTTATGCATACGGCCCATTGTCTATCTATTTCAGGTAGCATATGCTGCATCGCCTGTGTGCTCCCCTCGGAATACGTCGGATCAAAGTGGCGTGTCCTTGTCAGCATCAGGTTTGGGTGGCGATTAGGAGGGTTTGTGGTCATTGGACTCGCTTTCGCTATACGAGAGTGGCGACACCTTGCCGTTGCTTGTGGTTTGTTTGGCTTGCCATTTCTTCCCGTGGCCTTCTTGTAAGTAGAACTCATCGCAAGACAAGATTTTGGCCACGAGTAACAATGGGAAATCAATGATACAAAATCACAGTTGTAAAGCCTGCCGCACACTGGAGCTATCTGCTGAGCAAAAAGTCATTCGAGACCGTTTGCTCAGCAGATAGCTCACCGAAAAATACGCGCGCACGCGAACTTTCTGCCTCGCGAGGCAAAAAACTCACCGAAATTACGCGCACACGTGAGCTATCTGCTGAGCAACGGTCTCGAATGACTTTTTGCTCAGCAGATAGCTTCAGGCAGGCTTAAGGTCAAAGAGACCAGTGGCCATATTCATGAAGCCTTCGCAACCTCGCTGGCCAGTAATTGGCCTTTGTCTGTCGGATTTTGTTCCGACGGGTTGAAAAATGGTTGGCCGATACCGTCCAGTCCCCAACCGATGTCCCAGCGGTTATCGGCCCGCTGTCCGTCCGGCAATCGGCTGATTTAAATGTAGACGGGTCGACATCCAAGGGGACTCGATCGCGCACCCGTGGGTGGCTGGTGGGATACCTGTTGGACTTGACTAGTGCCTGGAGGATATCTGGGCCCCCGGGTGACGGCCAAAAATCGTCCGATCTATTCGGTGTCTGGTGAGGGGCTGACGGGGTTGGTGGGAGCCTGACGGGCGTGTTAAGGATTATGCAGGATCCCGTAGCGAGCTGGGTATCAGTAGACTCGGGACCCAGTCGTTGTGTCGCTCCGGCCGCCGCACTGTTTGTGGAGTGTAGCGCGGCGGCCGGAGCGACACAACGACTGGGTCCCGAGTCTAGGTTTCAGCCGCTACTCAAGAAAAATAAGAAAATAACTCCGAGTCATATCTCAGGACACCCATAGATGTCCTCGGGCCACCGGCCGGCAACCCGTCATTTCCCCCTTTTTAGTCCGTTCGGGCGTCGGAAACACATCCTTGGCAGAATCGGTGGAAATGTGACTGGGGCATTCGCAGGCTCGGCCTACTTAAAGGTGCTTTAGTTCGAATTGTAAACATTCTGGTTTGTTTATTTACATGGTTGATTATAATAGTTATTTTTCCTCGGACAGGTGGCAGCACCGTATATACCAATACATTAATGTTATCTACATGTATTTTTATATCTATCTTGATAAGTATTCTTGTAACTGAAATATATTTATGATTTTACGCTCAAAAACAAACAAAACGTTGTGGAAGGCGAGATTTAATTCGATTTATCTGATTTGTTAGTACCAGTTGTTGACAATAGGTGGCACACCGTAATGTTTACAATTCGTACTAGAGCACCTTTAAAGCCCCACTGTATTGAATTTGAAAAACGCAAATCATCGCCGCGATTCTTGACGTCAGTGCACGACGTCAGCGTAGTGTAAAATGCACTGCGCTCCATCTGAATACATTTTTTAGGGCTCTCTCTGTCGTTTTTTTGTAATGTGTGCTGAAAACTAGGCCTTGATTCTCTGAAGTACGTATCAGACAAGCATTTTGGGGACCTTCACAAGGTTATGAGACCTCTTTGTTCTCTCTCCTAACATTTTGAAAATATCGTAAAATTCAATACTGTGGGGCTTTAAAATCCATCCTTGATTTCCTATTTTAGCCTGATGCCAGAGAGTGCCCGTTGGTCAATTCAAAAAGGTCGCTTCAATGAAGCCATGTACTGGCTGAAGATGTTTGCCCGTTTCAACAAGACAGAGTGTCCTGATGTTGACCTGCTCCAGAAAATAGCATCAGCAGAACAAGAAGAGATGAAGAAAAGTAAACGGTATACGTACATCGACCTTTTCAGGGGCAAAAAATACCTTGTGCGAACTCTTGTCGTTGGTATTTCATGGTAAGTGGAATGCCTTCACGGCAATATTTTTTTTACATCGTTACAAGAAAAAATTATAAATCGGAAAGTCGTCTCCGCTGGGATCTCTTCTACATAGCGCCTGAGGAAGACCCCGATTGGGGTCGAAAATTTGCGAAATATTCGGAGACGACTTTCCGATTTATTGTATACTGTGTGTCGTTTTGTGCTGTTTTTTTATCTGTTACCAGAAAAAAAATCGAAAATCTACATCCTCCGAGATGCATTTTCCCAACATCTGACACCACAATAACTCGGCTTGAAGAGGGGAAATGACCTTTTAGAGGAAACAAATGTTTCGGCCCCTTTTTGCTCGGGGGGGGGGCAATCGGCCCTGCCCCCCCCCGGCTAACTACGTCCCTGTTCAAAGAGAATTAATCCGCCTGAATTCCCCCAAGGTTTAACACCAGGCTTGTCTATTAATAGAGAGTTTTCGCAAACCCCCGAAACGCCAACGCGAACGCCAATCCTATTGTTCGATGCCACCAAAAGAACAGCGAACAATAGGATAGACATTCGCTTCGGCGTTTCGGGGGCTTTGCGAAAACTCGCTGTTATAGTCACTAGAGAAGATGCGCAGCTTTCCGGCTCCGACTCCGACTTCAAAAACGAGAATGAATTGCAGTCCACTGTGGACATCCTTGATAAAAACGATTTGATAGACGTTTACAAATCGTAAAATGCCATAACTTTGTGGCAGAATAATTTTGACTCGTAATCGGAAGTGCACATAAATCGCAAATATCGTAGTCGTCATAGTCGTGTCTCAGAGTCGTAACGACTAGGATTACGACTTCAATATTCATTATTTATCCGCACTTCCGATTTATTAGGCCAATTTTTTCTGCCTTTATGGTGTTTGACGAATTGAAAACTTCTATCACATCGTTTTTGTCAAGGATGTCCATAGCGGACTGCAATTCATTCTCGTAGTTGAAGTCGGAGTCGGAGTCGGAAAGTTGCGCATCCTCTCTACTATCCGCCATGGCGGCTCCTTCGCGAGAAACTCATATAGGATTATTTTTACAGGTTCGCTTTGTCCCTGAATGAGTACGGCCTTGTGACCATGACGAGCAGCCTTACAGGCGATGTTTACACCAATATGGCGTTGATGGTTACAATTAATCTCTTCGTGAGGTGCTCTGCTCTGGTTGTTCTGAATAACAAATGGTAAGAAACAGAAAGTTATGTCTGTCAGGCCACCTACAAAATAGATTCTCGCCCTTTTTTTCAAGGTGATGGCAAGGGAGGTGGTTTTTTATTTTATTTTTTTATTTTTGTGGACTTACGTATTTTGGGCTTTTGTCAGTGCTGGAGATTTTATGCCGCAACCACACCAATGAAAATTGTCTCGTACCCAGGAAAATGAATGTAGACGACCAAGCCTGTGTAGCGAAACGAGCAAACAATGTAGCGAATTGGATGTAGCAAAATGGTCATGTGGCGAAAAGAAAATGAACCACCACAACACCTGTCAATATGCTCAAAAATTCGAAATTATGCTAAAAAATTAAATTAAGCTAAAAACATTTCTGGGGGGCAGATGTCCTAGGGGGGCAGAAGTCCTACGGGGGTAAATGTCTGGGGGGCAAAAATCCGGGGGCAAATGTCCGGGGGGGAAATGTCCGGGGGGCAAATGTCCTAGAANACCCACTGGAATGCGGAAGTTAGGAAATTGATAGTTGGATTTTCTACGGACCTTTAATCACATGCGGCTATTCAATAACCGGTGCACAGCGCGAACAATCGAGGAACGACCACAGATGGTCGACAGGCATGATCAAAAACCACAAAGCTCTGACACATACATGACTTCCGCATTCCATTGGGTCGAAGTTAGATGTTGTCGGACTTTACAGTGGATTGGTCGACACAGGAAATTCGATAGGAACCAAAATGGGACGTAAATCTCTCATTTCAACGTTTGTTTTTGTCATGTTGGAGTGTTTTTTAATGAAAAAAAAGAAATTGGGGTGCCGGAAAAAGTTGGCAACGGCGGGGACGAGAATCTAATTTTTTTGGTGGCCTAATCCTGAGTATTATGTAATACTGCTTTCCACTAAACTCCCTACGCAGTTGTGTACCGCGCCCCCTTCGCGGTTTACCCCGTCGCTCTCCACAACTGCTTAACTTCGTAAAATTCGCCGCGTTTGCTCAACAGATGGCGCAGAGAGAGTCGACCAATGAGAGCACTGAGCAACCGGTAACCAGGCTGCCTGAGACACTTTTCATTGGCCGAGCGGTTCGTAGCACAAGAACATCCGTTGCCAACGGGCCAAAGAGTTCTGAAAGCAGCGTGCTGATAGGCTGTAAAACTCGCGCCAGGCCCTGACGCCATCTGTTGACCAAACGCGGCGACTTCTAGGAAGTAAAGCAGTTGTGGAGAGCGAGTAAACCGAAGGGGCGCGACTCACAACTGCGTGGGGAGTTAAGCTTTCCACTTGCACCACCAGGGGTTATATTGACTAGCATGGTACCCGTGGCGAGCACATTCACATGATGCATGTGGCCAGAGGATGGCATTTTGCTGGACGTCTCTGTGTGGGAGGAACCAAAGAGAAGGCAAGCACAAAAATTGACACATGATAAATAAAAAGTCAATTTCCAGAATGTTTGCGAACTTTCGACCCCAACCGGGGTCTTCTTCAGGCTGGAACTTTACAATCCGAAACTCTAGAACAGAATCTGTGTGGGAGGAAATTGTTTAGTGGGGGCCAACTCCTCGGACAATAATCTAGGCCTATGGGAAGCAGATGGCAGCAGTTTTATGTGTTGAACTTCCTATTTTCTGATCACCCTGCCTGGTTGATGACAATGCATTATACCTGGTTCCGTCGGCCACCGTGTAGATGGTGTTGCTTACGCAGCGCCATCTACACGGTGGCCAGCGAAACCAGGCTAGTGGGCATTGCAAATCAATTGAAGTTTCTTCCTGCATTTTATTCGCTTAAGGGTAAAAAAAATGTAATGCCACCCGCTTAAGGGCCACCCCCATGTCATTTTCAACACTTCCTGTGAAAATGGTGCCATTTCGATCAGAAACCAAGGAGGAGTTCGTGTTCGAAGTTAAAGCGCCACCGTCAATTATAATATAGATGCGCAAAGAGGAACCTGAACCTGATGACATTCGGTCAGAAAAGAAAGCAGTTTTTAGGTGTTCATGTATACATGTGCATGTATTTCCCAGTTTGCGTCTTGTCTTTACAGGATCGGCCGTAAACGAGGTTTTGTTCTCTACATGTCCTTCGCCGTCATCTGTACCTTAACAATCATGATTCTGGAGCTGGTCGGTTACACCAAGACTAACCAGATGGCCAAAACGTGGCTCGTCATTGCTACATTCGGTGGTATGACTGGAGCTTGGAGTAGCACATTTCTGTTTGCCCAAGAGCTTTATCCAACTCTTCTCAGGTACAGGTCACTTTTAGCTCACCTGGCGTGAGCTTTTGTCGTGGTGCAGCGTCCGTCGTCGTCTTCGTCGTTGTTGTCCGTAAAGCCTAGGTCACATACATTGTATCCACTCCGGGGCCCGTACGGCGAGTAAAAACAGACATTTTGGCCAATTTCGTACGGTGCCCGGCCGGTTCCCTTACGGTTCCCACGAGCACCGGGACATTTTTCACGTGCCGTACGGGCGCCGCGGTGCTCAGCTGGTTGATCCCAATTCTCCCGGCGTTTTTATCTGACCGGTAGGCCGTAGAAAGCCCGTAGTGGCACCCAAGGGGTCCCTGCGGGCTCCACCCAGGTGTATAAATGGGTAAGTAGGAAATGCTCAGATTGCACAATGAAGCGCTGGATGAGCAGCTCACCTGAGTTCTACTGAAAGGTTTCAGGATAGACTGGGATTAAAGTGTAAAGTCGGATGACACCTCTACCGTTGTTGATATCAGACTATAAACCTAAACTTTAACTTTTTTTACATCTTTTCTAGGAGCCTTGCAACAAGCGTCGGTAACATTCTCATTCGTATAGCAGGAGTTATTGCACCTCTTGTTGTGTTATTGGTAAGCTGTACTTACTTATCACTTTCCCCTTGCCACTTCGATTGGTTTGACAAAGGAGGCAGGTGATTGGTGTCTTGGCCTGGTGGTCGAGCGGTCTAACACGCTTGACTTTCAATCCTAACAGGCTCAGTGCGTGGGTTCGATCCCCGGCCAGGACATGTATGTGAAAAGCTGTGAACCAATTAGAGTCTGTCGGATGAGACTCAAAGCCGTGGTCCCTTGTACCTGAGGGCAAGTAAAACACCCCACACAGGTGGACAGTAGCCTGTCGTGGACTCCACACCGTAGTACATGTATAAGCTTAAGATCCAAAAAGGGTTACGAAGCATCAAATTATCTATCTATATTACTTCTGGGCAAGTCCACGGTAAAACTCGAGATATTTTTTTTACTTGTCCAGTGCGGTCTCTGCAACCAAAGGACCATTAAGTACCCTGCATCATGTCAGGCTCTTGTCCTTCTATGCATCTTTAAATGATATGGTGCCAAATTTCGTTGAATTATAACGGACAGTTGTTGAAAAATCGAAATTTGAAGTTCGGCACGGTTTTTTTGGGCCACCCGATATAAACGTACCGGTATCTCACCCAATCTGCCAATTACTGATCCAATAACGCAACGATTTTATGTGACCTATTTACATGTAGTTCACGCGTAGGGTCCTGCAGGTGTGATGAGGCGAACCGCATCCAAACCCACACTCCTTCGCAGAGGTCAGTGCTCCACTACGTTACGCTATACTGACTCTGCCAACATACGGCCGAACTATTTCCATATCCTCAGCGGCGCCCACGATTGGGCTGCCAGCACTGGAAACTCCAGTGAAAACGTTGAATTACAAGTGTTTTGGATGCCTCTCAACAATCCTTATTTTCTTTGGCCAGAAAGTTCAAACATTCAAGCTGTTTTGGTCTTAAAATCAACTGTTCATCGTATCTTTTCACACATCTCTCCAAAATCGGATCCACGCTGTCAAAACAGTAGCACGTGTCAATGTTTACAAACACGGAGATCATGTGCCGAGTATCTGGCCTCTGATTGGTCGAGCGCCGAGACGGCTCACGGCATTTGCTCGAAACTGCGCAAAGTAGTGCGCAAAATTCCTAACACCAAATTAATGTTTTCCTCCATATTATCCCAGTTTGTGGCTATAGAATGAAATAATAACGATTATCAAAGTCATTGGATGCGTCTGACGCTAATATTTTAATCTGAAAAGTGGTTTTGCAAGAACCTTGCAGAAGTGAAGAGGGCGTTTGTTTCCAGAGGCATTATTAGCGACCGCCATATTGTGGAGCGAAATGCATTCTGGGAACCAGTTTGATCCAAACCCACAGAAACTGAAGGAAATCGTTGCGCATTCAAGATGGCTGCCTTGGAATTGTGTCCGAGGGGAAATGCGAGTTGTCACGGAAATTGCCGAGCAGTTGCCTAGGGCAGTTTAGCCTGGTTCCCTGGCCACCGTCGAGATGGCGCTGCGTAGACGGAGGCCAGGCAAGTAGCCGTTGAATTTGATTGAGAAGTGACGTCATGGGCAGGAGACTAAGCCAGCCTACCGATTCTGTGTAATCGATTGGACCAAGTAAAAAATACTTCAAACTCATAAATGTACGTTCTTTTTACCAGTGCTGTATGTAACAAGTATGAACTAGCTAAATCCATATTTTTCCTCTATCGTTATTCCCAAATTCGTCCTTTTCATTGTCAGATTAATTGACGCTATGAATCGCGAGGCCATACCCTCTCCCCGGAATTCAGGGGAAAAGCAACGGCTACTGCCTGGCCACCGTCTACGTAGTCCGAACGTCTGACTCGTATTGCTATTTTTAGAATCTGCTGGACGCTAATACAGAGTCAGATGATGAGTAAACGAAGAACCAGATTTTGGTTCTACGTCATCAGCATGATCAGATCACGGATTGGTGGTTCCCGTATCACGTGACCTCAAACTGTAAAGATGGTGATGCTGTGCATTCGCCGATTCGACTTTTCGAGCGGAATATTTTTCGTGATTTTGATAACAAATTGCGGTTTTCTTAATGGTTGTCAGGCTAAGAGTGAACAGAGAGCGTGATTGCGAGTGTAGCTGGTTGAAACAGCAAGTAAAATGCCTGAGAGCAGCGTTGTCAAGTGATACGATTGCCGTGCACTAAATGTATTCAAAACACGACCTGGAGATGGACGGACCAATCAAAATAGACCCCCCGCGATAGGCTTCATCTGACTCTTGTTGCGGCCGTCAGTTCTGCAAATGAGCAACAGGAGGCAGTGTTCGGACTATCGTCTACGCAGCGCCATCTGGACGGTGGCCGGGGAACCAGGCTGAGGGAAGTTCCGAACGATTTTTACAGTGGCATGTGTGATTTTCCAGGGTGACCTCCACCCCTCCACCACCTTCATCGTGTTGGGGGTCGTCAGCGCTACCAGTATCCTACTCGTCATGTTGTTCGTGCCAGAAACGTTGAATCAACCTCTGCCGGAGGATTTGCCGCCGAGAAAGGGAAAGAGGGAGAATACAGACCCAAGAAATGGAAGTAAAGCGGAGTGCGAGACGGAGTCATTGACGTGATGCAGTTGCAATAAAGATGACTGTTTGATTTATTGATAAAACGTTGTTTTCATTGGTGGCGATTTTTTTTAGCTCACCTGTGAGCATTTGTCGTGGTGCAGCGTCCGTCGTCCGTTAGCAGGGCACGTTTCGTTACCGCTGGAGCTATTGATCTGAAACTTGGTTCATATATACCCCTAGGTCAGATGACCTATGACACCAAGTTTCAGTCCGATTCGATTCTTGGCTTGGCCTCCAGGTGGCCAAAACCAAAACCACAAAAAAGTGCAATACATGTAACTCCTGAACTAATGGCTGGATCATCTCCAAATTTCTATCAAAGGTGTATCTAATTAGGATTCATAACATACACATGTATAACGAGTTTTTGATTTGACCTACTTTTCAAGGTCACAGAGGTCAAAGTTCTACAAAAGTCACGAACATGCCACACAGTTCTTCATTATTTCACCAAGCGTTTTCATATCTTGCATAAACGTGTATTGGAAGGGTACCTTCAAAAATACCGAGTTTCGGCCCGATCGGACATCCAATATGGCCAACAGGTGGCGAAACCTGAAAATCATATGATATTTGCATTGTGTGAGAAAATTGCAAATAAAAAGAATTCAAATCATCGGAATTTAATGAAAATCAAACATGTCATTCACAACAAATGCCAATCAAGCCTGTGAAAATTTGAATCAGCTCTTGTATGCAGTTTTTGAATTATTTGGCAAAATGTATGTACAGCTGATGTACAGAACGTGTACAGAAAATTTAATTGTGGACCTAGCCTGTGAGAACTCAACACTGTGTAAAATCAACAATTTAGTTGGAATAATTTCGGATAGACGGGGCTGCTACGCTGACCACTTTACATGACGTATCAAGAATTTCCAATCGAGAAAGGAAACCACGATAGATGTAGTCCGAGGAACGAAATGATATGATGAGAATGATATAGAAGAAGAATTCCACTATATTCTGGAATGTTCTTCTCTGAAAATTTTCGGCGAATGTATACCCCAAAAAGATACTACATGTACGTACGACCAAACGTTTTTGAATATTAGGAGTTGATGACGACCACAAACAAAAATCCCTGTTTAACATGTTTAAGGTGAATGGATGGCTAACAGATCAGCACAGAACTAGCGGCGGTCTCAGAACTAAATGTATTGTGCGGCAGCCAATAACAATACTAAAAGTTCCCCGCTTTTCTTGCGATTTTCGAGTTTGTTTTGCACTTAATTGCTTGATGATTTTTTATGAAGTATCCATTCTACCTAATAAACTTAGTCCTCCAGGTGGTATAGAGAGATTTTGGTGATATCCGAGTGAAATCTTCACACGACGTATTTCAGAAAATGTGAATCAGGGCATTTTTACATTTTTAGACTTAAAGGTGCTCTAGTTCGAATTGTAAACATTACGGTGTGCCACCTATTGTTAACTTCTAGTACTAACAAATCAGATAAAATCGAATTAAATCTCGCCTTTCACAACTTTTTGTTTGTTTTTGAGTGTAAAATCATAAATATATTTCAGTTACAAGAATATTTATCAAGATAGATATAAAAATAGATGACATTAATGTTTTGGTATACACGGTGCTGCCACCTGTCCGAGGAAAAATAACTATTATAATCAACCATGTAAATAAACAAACCGTAATGTTTACAATTCGAACTAGAGCACCTTTAAATTAGTTTATAACGGGTAGCTGAAATAATTAATCACTACAGGCATCTGAACACTGCTTGTCTTTATGTAATGGTATAATCCGGCAAACCGCCATCGGTAGTCAAGAGTTCGAATTTTGCCCCGAAGATGAAAGTTTATGGTCTAATTAAAAGTTAATTATAACATTACTTTGCTAACCCAAATTCACATTTTTATATCAGAATGAACGGAGCAGGGTTCATACATGTACTTAAGTACATGTACATGTAATAAATTTGGTTTCATAGATTGCTTTAGGTTATAGAAAGGATATCGATTTTTAGCTCACCCGTGAGCTCTTACGATGGTGCAGCGTCCGTCGTCATCGTCATCGGCGTCCGTCATCGTCGTCCGTTAGTACTGGTCCTACCAACCAAGCCACGTCCGATTGTAGCGCGCAGGTTGGTAGGATCAGGTAGTAGTTACGTATTTGTCAAGTCGCCAACAGTCGCCATCTCTGTTGAATACCCAGACCACCAACCACAAAGGTTGCAAGGCCGGATGCGAAATTTTTTCCTGGACCTTTCTGCAAGTACAGTGTACATTTTCTAGTTACTCGTATAGGCGCGAGAGGGACACTTATGGAGGAGTAGAACATTTGTTTTCAAC